>JAUMHR010000050.1:9321820-9334827 GCA_032361145.1 Enteromius fasciolatus
TGATTACTTTACATTCTATCAGAGTTTCATATCTTTAACGTTGTCCCTTGAAAAGATATAATAAAATATTTACAAAATGTGAGGGGTGTACTCACTTTTGTGAGATACTGTATATGTGTGTGTGTGTGTATATATATATATATATATATATTAAGTATCTTAATTTGTGTTCTGAAGATGACAGGTTTATAATGGTGAGTAAAAACTGACAGGATTTTCATTTTTGGGTGAACTATCCCTTTACTTATAAACCTGTCCAGAAGGAAAACTGATTGAACTTGCATGTTTGATGTTGTTTTATTTATATATATATATATATATATTTCTTTTTTTAATCACTAGGTCAGGGTTGCTGTTGAGTCCTACCCATGTGGTTTTAATTAAAAGCTATTCAGTGGATATTTAAATTGTACCCTGTCCAATTCTACTTCCTCATTCAAGTTATGATTCATAAGCATGTTTATTTTTCTTGTTGCAAATCTGGGGCACAAACTCGTCTAGAAATCTGGCAGACCTTGAAGTCACTAAATCTGAATAGCAAAAAATAATCATTCTTAAACACAATCTTATTTGCCATTGTTTGGGCAAATAGATAATCCCGCCTCAAACTCGCATCACTGTTGGTTTGTTTATTTGTTTTTGTCATTTGTAATTCTGTTGTGTTTAAATCCATTATGTCCAATTTATGTTTCTCATAAAAGTCATTTGTGGTATTTCAGGAAAGATGAGGACAGCCTGGTGGCGGCCACTGCTTTAGTGAGTAATTCAACCTACTACAGTACATCTGCCCCCAAAGCAGAGCTGCTGATTAAGATGAAGGACATGCAGGAACAGAGTGTGGAGCACAACTCAGAGGAGGAGCTGGAGGAGGACAATGAAAGTGATCTTGCCAGCAAAAAGGTACTAACATGCTGTAGCAACACATCTGTGAGACGATCAGATACGTCTTAATAGTCCTTTGTATCAAGCGTTTTTCTTTTTCTTTGCAGCAGGAGTTGATTGACAGTCTCAGCAAGAAGTTGCAGGTGCTGAGGGAAGCTCAGGAGAGTCTGCAGGAAGACATGCAAGACAACAACGCTCTTGGGGAGGATGTGGAGGCCATCGTACAGGGTGTCTGCAAGCCTAATGAACTTGAAAAGTTCCGCATGTTTGTCGGTGATCTTGATAAAGTGGTCAACCTTCTGCTTTCTCTGTCTGGACGCTTGGCCAGAGTAGAGAACGCCCTGAACAGCCTGGAGGAAGACGCTTCACTGGAGGAGAGGGTGAGAATGAAAATGAGGGATTTGGGAAAGCAGGATTGATGATGTGGAGGAATGACATCCAGAATTAAGTTTCCAAAAGTGCAAGAAAATAGGCTAAAAAGAACACAGGCTGGAAAACGGCATTAACATAAAAGTAGCATGTTATGCCAGAGACATGGGCTACTGCTGACACAGACAAAACCGCTTTGAGTCTAGCTCACATCACTTCTAGATCCTGTTTTTTTTCTTTCTCTGTCCTTTACTGTTCCCTTACAATCTTAATCCGTAGAGCCTTAAATTGGTACTATGGAAAATGGTAATAACTGAGTGCCATGGTATAAATTACATTACTATTCTAGTACCATAGATTTAAATAGGGTACCAGATAGTTCAATTGCACTCATTTGTATATAAATTGTTAACAGTCCTTAATAAATATGATTTCAACTTTTTTCTTTTAATTTATATTTAGGTTTATGACGTTTTTGAAGAAAAGTCTTTTATGCTCAAAGCTTCATTTATTTGATCAAAAATACAGTAAAAACAGTATTATTGTGAAACTGTGTAAAATAACTCTTTTATATTTTAACATATGTTTTCCATCTAATATATTTTGCACATTCTGAATGTTAACTAAAGTAACTTAAAATGTATAGTGCGCATATATAGTGCTCATAAGTTTACATACAAAAAAGAGGGGTCATGAGAATTGTAGGCATGCTCTTGACTAAAGATTTTTCTGGTCGACTAATTGTCATTCGTTTGAATCATTAGTCAACTAATCGCACATTTATTAATAAACAATTTAAATGATTATAATAAGCCTTTAAAATAATGATTTAGATCAAATTGTTCTTTTATTGAAAATGGTTGATTATCTCTCTGCAGCGTACACTGACAGAGAAACGCAAACTGCTGATTCGTCAACATGAGGATGCCAAGGAGCTGAAGGAGAACCTTGACAGGAGAGAACGGGTCGTCTACGACATCCTGGCAAGTTACCTGTCGGAGGAGAATATGGCTGACTATGAGCACTTTGTGAAGATGAAGTCTGCCCTTATTATTGAGCAGCGTAAACTCGAGGACAAGATCAAACTGGGGGAAGAGCAGCTCAAGTGTCTGATGGACAGTCTCCCAATGGACCAGAGGACAACCAACTGAGGAGGTTTATTCAGTAATCCAGAGCAACTCTCTTGACGTCACCCTAAATAACAGGGTTCCAAAGCAATGCTTAATGTGGTCCATTTACTGCCAATGGAATTACATTCTGGTCATATATTGAGTGCTGCTTTTCTGCCCCAGCAGACAGCATTTTGGCAAGACTCGTGAAGACTGTGAAAGTGCTGGGCACTTTTAGATCATGATTTGACCAAATCAGCTGATCTTATACCTTTCAATGTTACACGACCCATAAAATGTTATGGTGAAATAATAATTTTTAAAGGCGATGATTTTTTCCCCCACATCGGTTTCAATAGATCATGCCCTTTTTGCTTCAGTGTGCTCTCAAAACTTGACACTCTGTATGTACATGCCCTGGTCACTCACTGTGCTGTATCTTTTTAACCACTAGAGGGCAGTGAAAGACGCCTGAACGCCAATACAAACTCTTGTGATTCAAACAAACACTCAAATCCCGGTGGCATAAAGCTTTGCACATGTAAGCTGTTTCTATTTACACCAGGAGGTTGTAATTAACTTCCAAAAATGACTTTTTGATGGTGCATTATTTCAAATGACAGGTGTCACTATCCTGGTCATATTAAAAATAATTCAATTATATTTTTAGTAATTTATTTTAGCCTTTTGAATCTTTGTATATAACTAGAATAGGCTAGAATTGTACTCTTTCACTTCGTTTTAGCCAAGCAAACTACCACTTTAGTCTGCACGCTTTTTATAGATGAATGTATGATATATATCCATACAATGCATTGTAACATCAGAATTAGGATTGACTGTAAGTGTTCTGAAAGACTTGCCTAAATGATACAATATTATTTCACTAAGGATTCAGTGCTTGTCTATAAAATACCAGCTGCCTTTTACTCCACGTCATGTGTATGTGTCATTTATAATTTAATCTGTAAGATATTTGTGACCCTGGACCACAACCAGTCATAAAGGTTGTAATGTGTGGTTTGTTAGGATAGGACGCTATTTGACTGAGATACAACTATTTGAAAATCTGAGGGTGCAAAAAAATCTAATTTCTTTATTTATAATACTACTCAAAAATTAGGGTTTAATGTATTTAAAATAGGACTTTTATTTCTTCATTCATGTCGTTTTGACACATACAGTACAATGTATTGTTGGCTATTGCTACAAATATTCCAGTGCTATTTATGACTGGTTTTAGTTTGTTGTTGTTGTGGTCAGAATAGGCTCACAATTCATCAAATTCCTAAAAATCTATACATTTGCACAGCAATATAAAAGACATAATATAGTAAGTAGTAACAATTTTGCAGGTAGATAATGACAAGCTGTGTCATCAGTGTATTAACCTTGTTCCCACATGGTTATTATATTAGATTGCACAAATATGTGGGTTTTTAGCCATTTTACAAGTGACATTATTTGGGAAGAATGCAAAGAATGTTTTGTTTCATGCCACAGCTCACTATTGCTTTATTATGACACGTTAGGGACACAAATTCACTGTTTCTGATACAACTGTAGAAATAGCACGTTTTTGTCGATCACAAAAGTGTCCGATCGTTTGTGAGGTATAAAACACTTTTTAATATCGCCGTTACTCTCCTGTGGTGTACATCATTTTGAATAAATATAATTATTTATTTTTAGGCGCTAAACTGAATTGAAAATGTCCATAATCCAGATTAAAGGAATGAGGTTTCAGTGTAATTATACTGCCATTCCAACAACATTATCCTCCAGCTTCACAGACAAGGCTTAAACTAGTCCCAGACTAAATTGCATGTTTGAGCTGTCTCGGGTGAAAATATCTTGCTCTGGCATATCTTTAAACATGTCAGTGTCAATGTTCTGTGTTAAGATGCACACCTGTAATATTTTCTTATAAGGCATTTTTGTAAAAGTTGCTTAAATATCTTAATTTAACTAATGCCTAGTCCTGGCTTAAGATGAGCCCCGTTTGTGAAACTGGGCCTAAGTGTATTAGTAAAGCAACTTTGATTACTGGATTTAGTCCTATTCCTTGATTCTCTAGTCAATCATCGTTTTATCTGAATAGTTCTGATCACATAATATTTAACTTTAGATAGCCTGCAGTCGTATTGCCTTGCCCTTGGCCAGTCAGGAAAGAGACTTTGCCATGTAAAACTCACTAAATAGGATAGTGGTTGAGCAAAATAATAGCGCAACTTACATAATATAATGGCATTCAATATATAAAACAGTAAAAAAAATCAATCTGCTTTTTGATGTTTACGCATGCGCATTAGCTGGAGCAGCGTGACAGCCTAACGTTACGACGGAGAAACTAAAAAAAAAAGAATACATAACGTTAGGTCTACCTTTTACGCAAATGTGACTGCGTGTGTTTACAGCTACGCAAATAACGCGTTACGTTATCGTGAACTCATGTACGTTAAGTTAGCTGCAGGGACGAATATTCCATAAAACACCTACGTCATGTTCACCTGACCATCTGAATATGCCTGACGTTAACCAATGCACAAGTTTATGGTAACGGTGTAGTAACTCTTTATTGTTTTGCACTGATCCTCCCCGCCCCCTCTTATCCATTTATTGGAAATGCTACATTAATCATTAACCACAGTTGTGTTTGACTTGTGCCTGTCAGTTCGCAAAGTTGTCATTTCCACAGGTTTCGTTTGAGCGGCACAGGTGAGGATCCTGTGGTATTTTAGATGACGTGATTTACAGTTTAGAGGGTCCTCCGGAGCTCAAAACATTTTACAGGTAAGCACGGGTTTGTTTTGTTTGAGGATGTATAGCCTGTACTTTATAGAGCACTCTATAAAGTTACAGTTGTGAATAACAAGAGCTTGAGAAATTGATGGAAATAGCGAAAATGTCATATTAGGTCACATAACTTGAATTTGGCATTTAACAGCAATAAACGTGACATATTGTGGATATATACTATATTGGTCAGAGTTATTTAGCCTACTGGGGCGGGGGTTGGCAAAGTGTTAAGGAAATCAATTCTCCAAAGCTCTATTAATTTGTTGCCATCTCCTGATTCCTGTGTGTAAAGAAACTGATTATTGTAAATGACCTTTCAGCTTAACCTGGAACATTCCACAACCCCAGGTGTGCAGGGAGCCAGGCAGGAAATATTAGTGTGTGTGTGTTCTCGCTCTCTCCCTCGCTCTCTCTCTCTTTTCTTGTCCTCTTCTTCCTCCCCTGCTTGGTCTCATATGCTCTTATGCTTGACCTTCAACGCAGTGTCCTTTTTACACCCTCTGGAAACATTGTTTATGACCACAATTTTTAAACACTACATGCGAAACGCACTTTCTTCAGTCTGAAATGGTTGCTTGGCCTTGACCTTTTGTGTCCAAAGGAAGCACTTTGTATATCCCAACCATTTGCTTGTGAATTGTCTAGAATGCTGTTGCATTCTGGGACGCAGGTTTCAATCTGGCTTGCGTCATGCCCCTTACTTTCTTCCTGCGTTTTCCTGTCTTCCCTTTACTGTCATATTGTTAAAGGTACAAAAGCCCATAAAACAGTCTAAAGGGGGTGTTGGTGGTACATGGAAAATTTCCATATAAAGTTTAAAAAGTATGTCTACTTTGTGATAACCAGCTAGAAACTATGAGAGTAACTTGTCAGGGTTTTTTTCATACCTTTTCTAGAGCTTTCAATAGAAAAATGCCTTGGTTACTTTTCTATTTTTGTAAATTTTAAATAATAGTTTACTCTCTTTTAGCATTTATGTGAGTTTATTTTGCTTTAGTAAAATAATGATATAAAAGTCAATCGTTTACTTTTCTTTTTTTTATGATTTTAATTAATTTATTTGTGTCTACGTAATATTATGCCTACTATTTTTCCAACACAACATAGATGCACTTTTACATGAAAATAACAACACGATCTCACGGCAGTTCGTACATATTTTACGCGGTGGCTAATTTGTACAAATTCTTAAGATCTCATTTGATTTTTGCTAAATCGTACATATTTTACTAGTTGCCAATTCGCATGAATTTGTACGAATGACCTACACATAACCATGCCCCTAAACCTACCCGTCGCTGGGGTTCAGACAAATTGAGGTTGTACGAATTAGCACGAATTTGCCACCTCGTACGAATACGTACAAATTAGTCTTGAGACTATGTTAGAAAATTTTGTTTTGTTAGGTAAGATTGTTTTAAGCATTTTTTTTAATCTTACCAAGACATTGGCATTTTTAATCAAAAATACAGTAATAGAGCTAAATTTACAGCAGTCGTTACTCCTATCACCAGTGTTACATAGTTCCTTTCTAATTTTTAGTATGCTGATTTGGTGCTCGTCAATCATTTCTTATCTCATCAGGAACAGTTATTGCTGTTTTGTTTAGTTTTTTTCAGTAGGGGGTGGGATTTATATATCATATGTGAATAGTCCAAAAGAACATTTTAAATATATATTTTGTAACAGTGTTTACTTTTTAATTGCACTAATGCTGAATTAAAAAAAAATACTTATCCCAAACTTTTGACTGGTACTAGTTGCGGGGGTGTGGGGGTTTATGCAATGGCTTAATGTAGTTCTCCCTATCACCTTTAAGGTTAAAATAACTTTTTTCCCTCTAATCTAGCAGAAGTGGTATGACTGTGATGTAGCCATGCTCCTGAAGGACAGTGTGCAGACCTGAGGAGGAAGTATAAATCACCTGGTGTCGGGACTCAGCACTTTTAGCAATGGTTTACCTTCCCCAGTCGGTCCATTGGCAGTTTGCAGGTCTAGTGCTTGGGTTTGTAGGATGGATAATGACCTCCTCCATTTCTGGGGTGAACGACTGGAGGATATGGTACGTGGACAACCGGACGATCATCACCGGAGGACTGGCCTGGGTTGGAGTGTGGCGGGTCTGTTTCAACAGCCACACTTTGAATTCGGCTGAGGTCTGCAAAAGCATCAGCCTTACAGATTCCTTCACTCCACCAGAAATAGCAGCCGCCCAGGTACTTTGCATGGTTGCTGTTGGCGTGGGGGTGCTCGCAATTCTAGTGGCGGGACATGCGGTGAAAAATGCCATCTTTGGGGTTGACAGTGTCAGGTTGACCTTTGTGATGGCGGGTAGCTTGTTCTGGCTAACTGCAGCGTGTTCGCTGATCCCCGTATTTTGGAATATGAATTCTGTGCTGGCCAATCTCACTATAGACTTCCCGCCTGACTTCTACTTGCCTGCCGCTCCAGTGAAACAGGAAGTGGGTCCTGGGATTGGTATCGGGATCGGTTCAGGTTGCCTGCTCATTGTAAGTGGACTACTCTTAATGTGCTACAGGTATCCCAAAACCAAAATCCCTAGGAGTGGAGAAACAGGACATTTTGACAACAGTCTAAGGGATGAAGGCTTTCTTGGTGTAATTAAAGAGAGTATGGATGAGGGCATGATCAACCCAGTATATGAAACAGAGAAGCTTTAATAACAAGGGCATTACTCTATGTAAGGCTCTAAACACAGTTTCTTAAAATATTTGACTGTTTGAGGAGAACTCGTATTTCTGAGGACTCCAAACCAAATATTTAAATACAGTATATTTTTCATTGAATGAAATATAATTATATAATCACTATCAACTGAATGATAAACAGAAATAAATGCAAGCACTTTGAACTTTAAGGCCATTTTTTTGGTATCAAACTGTTAATATGTTTATAACACTGGACTTTACAAGTTGTCATCTTATTGTTACATAATGTGCAGGACACACAATGCTGTAAGAGTATAGTCACCTAAATGACTGTAATGTATGCATTTACCACAGTTTAAAAACTTGGGCTCAATAGGACCTAAAAAAAACGTCACTTACGCTCAGCAAAGCTGTATTTATTTGATGGAAAAAACAGCAATAAACTGCAATAAAAACGTTTTCTAATTTAATATATTTAAGAAATAAAAATTCATTTCTGTTATGATGAAGATGACTTTTCTGCAGACATTACTCCAGGTTTCTGTGTCACATAATCTTTAAAAGTGTTAATATTTTTGGTGGAAACTGTAATACTTTTTTTTAGGATCCTTTAATAAACTTTATATTAAGTGTCCCAAATACCTGTGTACTTACATAGTAACTAGATGTGTATCTAGTATGTAACCACAGTGTAAGTACACATTACTACATAGTATCTACAGCTGTAATATTTCTGTAACTTCACACATGTAACAACCCTCAGAATGGTGTGTGTACAAATGTGTAACAGGACATTGGTAACAACATTTTTTTCACTTCACTAAGTAGTCATGTAACAGGGATTACATCGCTGTAACAGCAGTATGTATAAGAGTAACTGGAACAGGGGGTGATCAGGTGGTGTAGTTGGGTAGGTTTAGGGATATGTAAAGTGGGTGGAGTTAGTGCACCTGTAATACCAGTGTATATACATGGTAACTCCCCAGGAACTGCACACTTAATATAAAGTGTAACATTCTGGACACCAACCACAATTTATATGTAAAGCCTAACTTACTGCCCGCTGCTGTGTAACATCAGAGTAACTACATGCTAAATCCATAGCAATTGTTTGTTTAATATAAAGTGTAACACTTTATTTACCAAAAAGAGCTGTTAGTCCTGTTACACATTTGTTCTTTCATTACTAAAAAGTGTTGTTAACACTAGCCCAGTTTCCATCCAGTTTTTACACTGTTTTGTTATCGACAAAGAGAATTTGCGTAAAAAAATATTTGATAGTGAAATATAGTCTCCAGCCTGTTTCCATCCAACTGGCTTTCACCGATAAAAGGGTGGGCATAATGATGTCATACTTGTTTTGACGTCATCCAAAAACAATTGGCGCATAAGATTTGGTGTATCGCAAAAATAAATTGGCATTAAGCTGTTTCCGTACATAATTTCACCTATTGCGCAAATAGTCTGTTCTTAATCCATTAAAAAATTATTAAATTATATATATATATATAGTCCTACATAAAAAATAACAAGTTTAAGGAGTTTTCATGTTTTTGTACTTTGTTATAGACTATTTAGATACTCCAGCATCAAGCAATAGGCTATTCATAAGCAGGTGTATTTTTAATTTTTTCTTGATTACATTTTATTAGACTGTATTGGAATAGTAATTTAGGTTGTTTTATTTCTCCTAAACGACAACTGGCCGCCGTTAAGCCATTATTAGATTATGCTACATTACAAGTAAATAAAATTTGAATTGATACATGGTTGTGACATTAAAAATAGCCTAATTTGTTTCTAAGGATTAATTTTAGAACATAGAAAAAGAACATGAGGATCACATCACGAACAGAGCTTGTGCGAACAGAGAAAAGCAAGCTATAAAAAAGGCTCATATGCCAAATATATATTTCTTTGTAAACAAATAATAAATTAACAAAACGAAAGAAAAAAAAACACAACCAGTAGCAGCCTATATGCAGAATTTCATGATGCGCTCTTGAAAGAAGCATCCAATTATTTACAGAAGCACGACCGTTTTTATTGTGAACGTACACAAATAAAATAAATATTTAGAATAGTTCTGAAAAATGTCTTAATCTTGAACAAGTATAGTAAGGGAAAAAAAATCAAGTGATCATGTCGGCACCGCGCACAGTACTAACTCCACACCTATAATATCCTGAACAAAATTAAGCCTAATAATTGTAACTTTCAAAGAATTCAAAAGAAACATCAAATTAAGACATTTCAACACAATCTCACGAGCAATTCGTACATATTCGTACGAGGTGCTAAAATTGTGCCAATTCGTACTAATTCGTACGACCTCACTCGTACGATTACGTATGATTTGTCTAAAACCACGTGATGGGTAGGTTTAGGGGCGGGGTTATGTTTAGGTCATTCAAACAAATTCATACGAATTGGCATCTCGTAAAATATGTCCGAATTGCCGTGAGATCAAGTTGGATATTTATGTTTGAAAGGTAACTCATCTATTTACCGTATAAAATTTTAGATGCAATAATATGAATATGATAATGCACTTCTGAAGTAGGCTAAGGTGCTTTGATGTGAGTAACACCACGAATACGGACTCTGCCAATAGGCTAATTCTGTCATGTGACACTGCATTTATTTGCTTTAAAGCCCATTTTTTTCGACAAAAGGTGTTTCTAAACAATTTTTTTGCCACATTTAAAGTATCGATATACAATGTATGTGCTAAAGTTAAACTGAAAAAATACTGTGTCGACATTTACAAAATTTTATCGATAATTAGCATATCCATCAGCTACATCGGTAAAAAAAAATTTGAAGCTCTAAATATTTTTTCGTAAAAACTCCTTGGATGGAAACCTGGCTAATGTCCTGTTACACATATGTACTTACACACACCATTCTGAGGGGTGTTACATGTGTGAAGGTACAGAAATATTACCGCTGTAGATACTATGTACCGGTGTGTACTTACACTGTGGTTACTAGATACACATCTAGTTATTATGGAAGGTCACATGTATTAGGGACACTTAATATAAAGTAGGACCGAAAGTTTTTCTTATTAAAAACATTTTAATAAATCTTTAATAAATGCCAAAGTTTTAATACTTTGTGTTAGTATTTGTATAAAGAAAATGTACATGAAAATAAAGAAAACACATTGAATGAGTACTGTACTGTATGTAAAATTGTATATTTATTTTAATTTGCATAATTATTATTTTAAAGAAAATCAATCTTTGACACTTATCTGATAAAAATTTTAAAAAACACTAACAGCACTAAAAGCTGTTAACGCTAAATATCTTGAATTTGATGTAAGATATGATTTAGCTGACTAAGAGTGGATCTTTGAGCGGGACAAGGTGATTTCAGAGGAAATCACCCCTGCCATGAGTGGAATGAACTTTACTGTTATTTCACAGCTTGATACTTGCCCTTATTACTGTGTTTTTCAACACCCCCCACGGGCTTTGAGTTTGTTACTTGCCAACATTTAATCTTATTAAAATTGAACATTAATTTTGACAAATCCCGCTGGATATTACATGATTTTTTTCTATTATAAAACCACATAATCCCACTGATAACTCGACAAAGGGAAATGATTTCTTGGCTATTAATGGTGCCTTTGTTTTCTGTGTTGGTTCACCAGTCCATGGAGGTCGCTTTAGGAGTTTTGATGATTTATCCATCTAAAACACCCAAAAAACTTACACACAGAAGAGGTGTTAAGCTTCATAAGAACTGTGGCTGGAGAATTTGTCTGCCAGGATGGACTCCCATGGCCACTGGCGATTAGACATGTATTGTTCTGAGAGAGAGGTGAAAGAAACATCCTGACAGAGAAGAGCCAAGGGCCCATGCTGAGACGAACGCATTGTCTTAGAGGGGGCAGCTGTAGCACAAACACATTTCTGCTCTCATGTGACTGAGCGTGGGGCGTGATGTTGGTGGAATTAAACAAGCTTTTATGGATCTCAGTATGAAACCTCCTTTACAACAGTCTGTTAGTATACTGGCAAACAACACAAACGGCCTGTGCCTCAAAAGGATGCAAGAGTGATATCAAAACAATAGCGTTTCTTCACTGAAAACCTTTGTGCAGCATACGCGCCGTGTGACACTAACACTTCTCATATTATCATACATACTCTGATAAGACAGTAAATACAAAGGTGAAGGGCTACGAACAATATCAGAGTTCACCGAACCGTATTATTTGCATATATCAGAGTTCAGCATAATCATGACAGATAAAACAATACACTTGAAGGAGTGTTCTTTTTTTCAGAGCTTTTCTTTGTTGTAGAATACAAAGAATTCCATTAACTCTTATTTTTTAGAAGGAAAAATAGAAAAATAGTTTTCCTTCTCAAGCGCTCTGACTTTTATAAATCATTTTTTTTCCGTTGAGGAACATAGGCAGCATGTTTTCCCTTTGGTTTTTTATGTCACTAATTAAAGTTTAACTGCTTTATGGATTATTATGTGATTACAGATGAGATTAGATCAAAACAAAGATTATGAAAATGTCTGTACAGTCATTTCAGGCCATCTTTACCAATTAATATAACATAATTGAGACTCATAATTCAGAGTATGATTTGAGTGTTGAAGGTGCTAGACTGTTATGTAGTTGTATTGTGGGTGTGTACTGCAGGGCGTGTTGTGTGATCATTTGCTGGGCGTGTTGTGTGATCAGCACTGCTGGTAAAAAGTGTTTTTTTTAATTTGGCATCAGATTCACCTGTGAGAAACCATTGGCATTTTTAGACTAGTTATTTCTTTTATGTATCTCCACTGGCCTTGAGCTGATGCTTGTATCTCTTCAGAGAGGTCATCTTGCTCTCTGCTGTTCTGTTCTGCCCTTTTGCATAGCAAAGCAACTAAGTAAAGGGTATAAACTCCAATGAGTAACACCAGTAATTAAGGACTTGATGGTATAATTTTACTAAAGGACATTCATTACAAGTCTGTATACTAAACCTGCTGCACTTTTTTTTTTCAAGGAGTGTTCATACACATGAATGCTTGCACAAAGCAGCTTTTTTTTTTTTTTCCAAGCTTTTTGCTCTTTTGCTCTGAGATTTTGTATATATACACTATATTACCAAAAGTATTCGCTCACCTGCCTTTACTCATTCTATGAACTGAAGTGCCATCCCAT
>JAUMHR010000050.1:9341949-9353230 GCA_032361145.1 Enteromius fasciolatus
TAGGATTCAATGATTTATGCTAAGCTATGCTAATTTTGGGACCACCAGACCCAGCGATCGGCTGAATGGATTCAAAATCGGTAAAACACATCTGTATTACTCTAGGGATGTTGGAAAATGAGCCCATTTCCAAAAAAAGTGGAGTGTTCCTTAAACGAAACCTACAATTAGCAGTATTTGGTTGAAAACACTGCATATTTGTGATAATATGACAAGCAACAGTAAAAGCGCGGGATCAGATTTGAATTCACCAGTTGATGATGTACTACACTGAACGTTCTAATCACACCATAATGGCACCCCAGGCTGGAATTATGGGATCTGCATATATGGTGAGTCAGTATGGAGTGAATCAGTTACCCATCTCACAGCGTGTTTTACACGTTAATGGAGGCAAACCACCTGTGTTTGCGAACTGGTGCGTTAGCAGTCACGAATACCTGGTAAGCTGTGATATCCCCACTGTTCTGACCTTCTTACAAGAACGCTTAGATGCTGACAGTTCTCCTTCTGCACTTAAAGTGTATGTGGCCGCTATCGCTGCCTCTCACAACATGCTGGATGGTTGCCCAGTAAGTAAGCAAATGCTAATATCGTGCTTTCTTCGTGGGGCAAGCCTTTCCGCCCTCGCCAAATGTCAGTATGGGACCTATCATTAGTGCTTAACCCTCCGTTTGAGCTGGATGAGTCTAGCGACATCAAAGTGCTGCTACTCGTGCTTGCGTGTTGAAAGCGGGTAGGAGACTTGCATGCCCTATCAGTTAATAGCACGTGTATGCAATTCGGCCCAAACTCAGCTGCACACCTAAAGTGCTCTCAACACCATTCAGAGCTCAGGTTATCACTATTCAAGTGTTCTGCCCTCCCGAACTAAACCGTCTGTGCCCCGTTCGTGCGTTATGCGCTTATGTGTACAGAACTAGTCAGTTTCAAACTTCAGAGCAGCTTTTCTTCTGTTTTGTGGGAGCCAAAAAGGGCGGCCCGCTATCGAAACTGGAAACTAACTGAAACTGTCTCACTGGATTGTGGATGCTGTGCGCCTAGCTTACTACTCCGAGGGACTAGACTGCTGATAGGTTTACATGCTCACTCCACTAGCCTGGCATCCTCATGGGCCTATTCAAGACATTTGCTTCGCGGTGGGCTGGTCATCTCACAATACTTTTGCGAAATTTTATAACTTGAACATTCCCTCGTTTGCACCGTTCTGTCAGTGCATGAGGAGAGGAATGAGTGCTCATCGGATGTTCGAGTTACCCAAAGACATGCCCTAGCCTGGTGCGTGCTTCAACATATGGTTTCAACTAGGTTGTCTAGTGAGATGGTTTGGTATCATGTTCATTCTGTTATGTCCATGAGTTAATTACCAAGTGAAAAAATTAAATTAAATTAATAAAATATTATTCCCCTTTCTATGCCCACTTTTTCAAGCCGGCTATGTTTTCAAGCACCAACATGTTTTGCTGCCTTATTTCCAACCATGTCACACAGTGTTGTTTGTATGTGGGTAGGGAGATGTTGAATGTGCTGGCTCACTGCCAAAAGCTGCAGCTGGGTGTTTCAACTAGGTCCTTTACCCAAACTAGCTGGGAGGGGCAAACGCTTTGACTGTACTACTGTTACCTCAGCGCCTCGCCTCCGTTTTGGATGGACACAAGTTTTTCACACGGCAGGGTTTTATACGTTCCCCATACGTAATGTCGAGAAACCAACTCGATAAAGGAATGACTCCGGTTACTCGTGTAACCTCAGTTCCCTGAGAGGAGGGAACGAGACATTACGCAGATTGCCGTGTAGAAAAACCTCCTCACAATCTCAATAGCTCTCATTCAGTCAAAGATTCTGAACACTTTGCTGCCCAACATTGCTTATAGCCGCTATGGCAGCCAATCAGGCGAATGCTCGGACGCCACTGATTATTGCAAAGCAATAGAGTGATTCAATCAGGCTTCAGCATTTTGTGGAAAAGGGTTTCCCCATATGTAATATCTCATTCCCTCCTCTCAGGGAACTGAGGTTACACGAGTAACCAAACACCAGAAACAAAATTATACATTAGCACCAGGCTGGGAAGACTGAATCTGCAATAGGTAAGCAGCTTGGTGTGAGGAAATCAACTGTGGGAGCAAAAATGGAAGACATACAAGAGCACTGATTATCTCCCTCGATCTGTGCCTCGACGCAAGATCTCACCCCATGGGGTCAAAATAATCACAAGAACTGAGACAAAAATCCCAGAACCACACAGGGGGACATAGTGAATGACCTGCAGAGAGCTGGGACCAAAGTAACAAAGGCTACCATCAGTAACACACAGGGACTCAAATCCTGCAGTGCCACACGTGTCCCCCTGCTTAAACCAGTACATGTTCGGGCCCATCGTAAGAAGCATTTCAAGGTCCTGGAATGGCCTAGCCAGTCTCCAGATCTCAACCCCATAGAAAATGGAGGGAGTTGAAAGTCTGTGTTGCCCAGCGACAGCCCCAAAACATTACTGCTCTAGAGGAGATCTGCATGGAGGAATTGGCCAAAATACCAGAAACAGAGTGTGAAAACCTTGTGAAGACTTCCTTTGACCTCTGTCATTGCCAACAAAGGGTATACAACAAAGTATTCAGATGAAATTTTGTTATTGACCAAAAACTTATTTTCCACCATAATTTGCAAATAAATTCTTTAAAAATCCTACAATGTGATTTTCTGGATTTTTGTCTCTCATTTTGTCTCTCATAGTTGAGGCTATACCCAGAGGCTTAGCAATAGGGCAGGCAAGGCAAATTGTCTGGGGCCCCGCATTTTGAGCAGTCATAAATCTCATTATTAATAATTTACATGTAACACGGAGCAATATATCTGCATCCTCCCTAGGGGGCTCCCTCTCGCGTTACGCTGGATGTGCTCGCTTTTTCCTCGTGATGCGTCAGCCGCCGTTTTTAGCACTTACTCGTGCATTTACTAGACTAAAACCTTATCCATCTGGCAGCTAAAAGCAGGAAAAAAATCAAGAAGAGGAGGAAAAGAGGGAAAATGACAGCGGTAATTAAGTGATGGAGATGAGATTGACTCGAGGATAATTCTGACAAACAAATGTTTTTGTTGTTAATTCCAGCATATTTTCATTTAATTATTTTCTAGAAGAACTCCTTGTCCAATTACTAATAGGGTTACTGGGAAACGGCTAGGGTTGCACTTAGCAGCAGCAAGTATTATATAGCGTTTAGCAGGTATTATTAGGCTGCAATAGAATAGGTGGTACATTTAAAGACAAGTCAAGTTTCAGTACTGTGACTTGCTGCCACTGTGGAGCTCACGAAACAATAGAAATCATTTTCATTCCATGTACTTAGTTGACATTATGTTTAGCTCTTCTACATTCAATTAGTTAACATAATTAGTTGTCAACTAACAATGAACTAATAGTTAATAAATTGTAAATTATATTAAAAAGATTAAATTAAAATGCTAATCATATCTGCATTCAGTAAATATAAAGAGTGTTCTGTATCATCAAGATTGTATTGCACTGCATCTTCTACCATAAAGATGAAGATTACAATTCTGTTAAAGAATAAGCACTTTTTTTTTTTTTTTTAAATAAACTATTTCATCTTTTTAAGTGGGAGAACTTGCACAATTGGTGGCTGACTAAATACTTCTTTGCGCCATAAGCCAATACAGCATGTCTGTGACTGAATAGGAATAAAAATACAGGTTAAATTATTAATTAAGGGACAATAATGACAATTAATAATGATCAATGTAAAATGTGCCAGATTTAGCCAGGGTTGCAAATGGCTAATTAACATCTGTAGTCCCAGTCAGGGCAGGTTGATTTAAAAAAAGGTCATTTGGTTGTTATTCCAATGCTTTGATCTTTCTCTTTAGCTGAATGCAAAAGTCCATAGTCACAATTCATTTATGAGAAAGGGTATACTAGCATCAGCTTTTTTTTTAACTGCCTCTTTTGCATTTCATAGAATAAACAAATCGATACTTGAAATGACGTAAGGGGGTACGTGACTGAATTGTCCTCTTTTAAGTGAACTGTTCCTTTAAATGTCTGCTTAAGCTTGATAATGGAAAACTTATGAAAACTAAAGAGAGCTGTAAAGTTACATCTGGTAATGAATGTATTTCAGGTTTTTTTTCTTATTGTCTTTTTCTCTATTTCCTATATTTTTCCAGAATAGAATTCTGCTAACATTTAAATTATTTTGACAAAATGTAAACTGAGCATGAAACTGCAGCATACACAGGCAAGTGTTTGTAACTTTTTTACTTTTTTCACAGAGTAGCTTAATGTGTTAAAATACAATGTGGGGACTACAATTATTTATTTAATTATATTATATATAGACAAAAAGAAAGATTTTAATGTGTGCATAACTAAGGTAAGCCAGTACAGTGACTGAATAGGCTTAAAAATACAGGTTAAATTAATTAATTCAGGGACAATACATAATAATAACAATCAATGTAAAATGTGCCAGATTTAGCCAGGGTTGCAAATGGCTAATTTACATCTGTAGTTCCAGTCAGGGCAGACTACTACATCTACAGCTGTTGCTTCACGTAGGTAAAAACTGGAAGTTGCCAGCTCTAGATGGCGCTCTTATACTAAAAATTATTTACTTTGATAAGGTATAAACGGTATTTCTATATTCCTGAGAAATATTAAGACAGCGACCGCAGAAGGAGATGTCTAAATTACGAGTAGCTTAACATTAGGTTACTTTTTTAACGCCTTTATCCTAAACGAGACAGCGTTCTAACAAAATCGAAACAAACTTTAAATAAATCTATTTTTAATTAAAATGGATTCAAGAGTCCAATGAGATAATCGTTGCTTTGGTAAATTGCATTTATGAATAATTCTTAAAATGTACATACGAGTATAAAACAAACTACGTCCACTTCCATCAACAACAATCCCAAAATCGTACGAGCGCCACTATTGGCTTACTTTCATATACGTAAGCATTTGGGCGGAGCGTATGCAAATACGCCTCTCCCAATATGGACAGTGTGGAATGAAAGATGGTAGATAGAGTCAAACATGGAGGACCGACGCATAGAGTCATGAGAGCGCCGCAAAACTTTTTGGAAAAGGTGGATGCAGGACTGCCTGTGTCGATTTGACCCACGTTCGTTTCTTCGTCGTGAAGTTTTCTGTTTCCGAGAGTCGATGGGAGTTAAACATTTGTAATGCAGTAGAAAGTTGCGATATATTTGTTGTTGGAGCAAAGGCAGGGGGTCAGACCCCCTAGCGTCCCAGCAGCGCTATGCCGTGGGTGAGCAGCTGTAAGCGGAGAGAGAGCTCGGAGCTGCCGCTGCCCCCGGGCTGGGAGGAAGCCAGGGATTATGATGGCAGAGTCTTTTATATTGACCACAACACTCGACAAACTTCATGGATCGACCCCAGAGACAGGTAAAAGTGACCGGGAGTGGGGCTGCATGCTTTATTGGCTGAAGTTTGGTGATTGTTTGGTTGTAGAGGGCGGGGGCTCAGATTGAAGTGATGATTAAGAAACGAGCGAAGTTGCACAGTTAGGAATGGAAGTGTTTTCATTCCACAGTCAAGAGCTGACACAGTGTAACATGGCTGACTGCTTGTTTATTCTCTCTTTGGGCTTGTCATGCCAATTTACTATCACATGAGCTGTAACAAAATATGTTAACTTTCTGGATTGCACATCAATAACTAACGTTACTCACCTGGAAAAAAAAAACTCTTCTATGATGTGCCTTGTGATTTTGAATGTGTTGTTGATGTTGTCCCTACTTTTAATACTTGTGGATGGTGTTAAACATGTCTTAAGTGATTAAGAAGAATATGCCAGCCGTGTGTTGATTTAACAAAACTTAATGCAGTAATCATATGTAATCATAATACCGTAAGAAAAAGTATACACACACGTATATAGAATTTATGTGTTTAACGATATATAGAATATTAATTTATATTATAAATGTATTTTATAAAAAATTAATAACACTTCTCTTTACATTAAATGTAATTTTCTCTCAGATGCTGAGCTGGGAGACCAAAATTGATATATATCAGTTCTGTTACAAGATAATGTAAAAGATGGGGGATAACCAGTAACCATTATGACTGGTATGACTAGGTTTTGTGTTGTCTTATATGATATTAAATCCCCTATTATCGTTGTTGCACAATTAAGGTACTTATGATTGTCAATCACTTATAAAGGAAACGCATATAAAGGACTGTGTGACCCACATCAAATCTAGATGGCTTGCAAGCTAAATCTAGCACAGGGCCTGGATAAAATACTCTTATAAACAAACAAACACAAATCTTAAAAATGATAAAATGTGCAGAAGTCTCTTGGCAGTAAGCTTGAAACATTCAGAATTTAGAATATCAAGACGGAACCTTAAGAGCACATTATTACTAATAGTTATTAAATGTATGCCCCACCCCCTTCTTATGTTTTTTTTTAAAAAATGGCCACATAATGTAAACGGTGTTCAAATGAAAGACAGAATTGAACTGTAGTTCCAAGAGTTCCATGTGCAAATATGTATGGAATGCTAGTTGGGCCGCTGGGAAAGCAGTGTGGATGTGCTTTGTGAGGTCTGTATTTTCACCAGCAGAGAAACCAGCCTTTCAGCCTGACTCATTTAGACACAAGTTAACTAGAAGCCTTGTGTAAATTAAATAGAGGGGATTTGCTGCCTTTAGGGTGGTTGACATGGTTTCATCTTAATTTGTATGGTCACTTGTCAAAACAATGAGCAAGCAGATCACCACCTCAAAGGCAGGCATTGTATGACTCTCATTTTATGGTGTCATTGTGCTGAGAAATGATCATTAGGATTACATTTTCAACACTAATGTTTGCGTATTTTTATAATAATAATAAAACACTTTTTGCAGTCTTTGGAATCTTTTGAATCTTAATGAGTGAATACATAGCATTTAAAGGATTGTCCACCCCAAAACAAATTGCATCATCATTTACTCACCCTCAAGCTGTTCTAATTCTGTAAAAGAAGACATTTTTAAGAATGTGGTTAACCAAAAAGTCGATGGTCCCCACTGGCTTCCATAATGTGGGAAAAATACCATGGAAGTCAATGGGGACAAGATACTGTTTGGTTACCCACGTATTTCAAAATGTTTTCTTTTGTGTTCAGCAAAAGAAATGTATATAGGTTTGGTACAACTTGAGGGTGAGTAAATGATGACAGAATTTTTATTTTGGGTGAACCAACCCTTTAACATCACACTGCTGTCTTAGTCATGGACGCTCAACATCCCACACAAGTTGAAAGTCTTTCACTTTTGCATTGCTGCTCTTGTGTTACTTTCATATTTCATTTTCACTTAAAAGCATCTTTCATTCCACTTTTCCTCTCCTTTTCGAGAGAAGGTATGGAGTAGCTTGAGATGAACCTAGATAAGAAAAACCTGATCTGCTTGAAGGCCCCCCTCTATAAAGTCATGTGACATGCTTTTGTAATGTGAAGCTCTTTAGAGTCTGAGAAATCTTATATTTTCATGTCAGGAGAGCGATATGGAGGTCTCCAGCTGATGTTGAGGTGGACGTGTGAGGACAACACGTTGAAGTGGGGCGCTCATGTGGGCAACATGAGTTAAAGTCGGTCTCATGACATTCTCTCCGTTTTTCCTCTCTCTTTCTTTTCCTCCTCGTTTTCTGTCGCCAAGTCAATAGTTGAAAATAATACAAGAAGAGTATCCACAGTGGAATTTGTGAATCAAGCATTAGTTATTAATACACTATATTATTATTTTATTAATGCTTTTGATTGTGCCCTGATTTTGCTTTTATTTGGTCTGTCTATACCTAAACTTAATTTGTAGTTTTACAGTGGTGTTTAATTTTATTATAGTGGTGTTATATTTATAATGAAGTTATATTTATATTATAATATATAGTATCATATTTAAGTCTTTATTATTAAATCTGTCTCTCTCAAGTCTGATTGTTGTTCTCCCAAAACAGGTTGGTCTAGAATGGGGGTCAGTTTTAAAAACATTTTATACATATTTTGTTTTTTGTAACCTTCTTTGTTAATTAAAATATTATTTTGATTATTTTATTTTATCAAAAAGTGCAAGTACTGATCATTTTACTATTGTCTCTTCAAAATTTGACGGTAAAGACAACACTTATTTCAAGTTGAGCTGGAAATTTGAAAATTGAAAAAAAAAAATTAACATTGTGGAAAATTAATTATCATCTTAATTATATTTGGGCTAAATTACATAAAATATTATAATATAATAATAATAACAGAGAAACAGAGTTGCTCAGATCTTGATTTCTATTCATCTTTTTAAGATACAGTAATTTCTTAAAGGAATAGTTTACCCAAAAATGAAAATTACCCCATATTTTACTCACCCCGAATCTATCCTAGGTGTATATGACTTTCTTTAAAAAATGTAAAAAAAAACTTCTTAAAAAAAAAAAAAAATTTCCTGGCTCTTCCAAGCTTGGTAATGCGGGTGGATAGGGGCCATTATTTTGAAGCTCCGTAAATCGGATATATCCGCTGTACTGCGACATAAAACTAACCTATATGCCTTCAGGGGGTTATCACATGTCCTCTGAAGCAGATCAATGTGTTTTTGCAACAAAAATATTTCTGGCATATAGGTTCGTTTAACTTCGCAGTACTTGTGGATAAATAATTGCAGCTGTCCACCTGTGTTACCAAGCCTGGAAGAGCCAGGATAATTTTTTTTTTTTAAAAACTCAGATTGTGTTTGTCTGAAATAAATACCAAGGATAGCTTCGGGGTGAGTAAAATATGGGGTAGTGAAGATTTTTTTGGTGAACTATTACTTTAAGGGCAGACAAGGCCATAGAGCATTAGAGCAGAATATAATTAACTATAAAAATGAAGTCTACAATCCATAATTTTTGAAGCTTCAGCTTTGATTCAACTTTCATTTATAGACATTTAATGTAATTTTTAGGGGTGTCCCCGACTAAGGATTTTCACAGTCGAATCAGAATTTTTCGAATCTTGCTAATAGTCGACTGACAGTGGAACCATATGTTGTTGTGTAAAACACAGCTTTTATTATAGTAGTGTTCTTATTTTAATGACAGTCATAATTATTACTATTCAGCATTGTTTGTCCAGCTCGTGCTATGCACGGAAGAGATACTGCAGCGTAACTCAAACAAATTCATAGTGGTGGATTTATTCAGGCAGGATAAAATATTGATTTAGAGCTTCTTTCTTTTCAGATTCTTATTTAAAGCATTATTTTAATGGGCTGTATATTAACTTATTGGAAGAAAACTGGTAGTTCTATGTAAAATCAAACATTGAGCACCCCCATATAGCCTAATGGTATGATCATAACATCCTGTGAATATTCGACTGAGAGATTGGGATTCAAATGAGGCTCCTCCTATCGAAGCATCAAATCGTTGACTGTTCAAGGACACCCCTAGTAATTTTTACAATGTTTTTCATTGTTTATCTGAGGTAATGCATTATTCTTCCTCAAAAATAAAATTATAATTAATTAATACAAAACAATTTTTTATCGAATTTATGTTCGAAAAGATTCAGAGGAAATAAAGCTGATCACGGGCATGATGTTTTACACCACTGCCTTCAACTGTGCACCAATGAACAAGAGTTTGAGGTTTTCAGGCATGGTGACGGCTTGTAGTGAAAATTGGAATCCGTGTGTGAATTCACTGCTCAGTCACCTGGGAAACCACTGGAGCTCCTCTGTGAAACGGGGCCTTCTTCCAGCACCTGCCCTACGCTTCCTAGCAGCTTGTTACCATTTAGTTGTTTTTTTTGTGTTATATAGTTATGTTATAATAACTATAAAAACACAGTAGATTTAAACCCTCTTTGTTCCTGTTTATGTAGAGACTTTTGTGGCGAGCGCTGATTTAGTGTGTATCAGTAAAGTTTTTATCATTCTTAGGTGGGCGTGACTTCCATTGAAAAAGAGTGAAAAATTATTCTGTGGTATTGCTTTTCTGTCACGGCTTGAAAATGTCACATGACTGCAATTCAAGCAGCAAACCTCACAGCGCTGGATGTGCAAAAAAGAAATCTACATTTTCGAATTCATGCATCAATTTATCTTTAATCTCAATAATATAAAAGAGCTCTTTTTATATCATGTTTTTGATATTGGCTGTCTTGCTGTAGTTTACAAGAGGGTCTTTGTGGCAGGAAGGGCGCTTCTCCTCAGCAAAACAATAGTCGGGTAAACAGCAAATATCGCATGCGTCCGTTTGCCGTGTGGACTGTCCGCTGCGTGGTTTCCTAAGGTGACTCCCGAAGAGTCGGATCTCCTTCATCCACTTGCTCCAGTGGACTTTCTGTGAGGAGGCTTTTGTGACTGTGGAATGAGTGCAATGTCAGGCATGCTTACACTAATGCCTGAGGGACTCTGCCCGTGATCGGCCCCAGACAAAGCTGCCCAATGGAGGCAGCGGTTCCCACGTGTCTTCCCTCCCTCCATCCCCAGGCCCCAGCGGCTCTCCTTTTATTCTTTACAGGCTCTGTTATGCAATGGCCGAAGCCAGGCCTGCCGCTTGGCAAAGGGAAGCCTTTATACGTGGTCACAAAGCACACCAAATTCAATTATTCTGGAAAGTGGAAGCCCTGTTGCCAGCGCCAAAAGGTTATTCACATGAGCGCAAACCCCTCAGTGCTATTTTGCTTCCCTTGGTGTTTTCATTATGTCGGTTAAGGGAGGGCAAGTTTTTTTTTTTTGTTAAACGTGGGTTGGTGAACATGGCTTTGGTGTCATGCGGAGTGTGTTTGTTTGGAAGGTTTCTTTACTGATTTGACAACAGTTTGTGTTTGCTTATTATGAGAGATTTCAATCACATTCTTAGAGTATCAAGTATCAAGATTAGTGCAAACGGACAGTATCAGCAGCTTTTTGCATGCCAAGTCAGTGACTCTTCTGTGTAGTAAGAGAAAAATTGCTTTCATTTCATATTATATTTCAGGTGCAAAATGGAATATTTTTAACTGGATATTTTACATACACTATTGTTACTGACTGTAAAATGTTTTCATGTGTTTTTTTTTAAGGTTTTTAGGGTTTTTTAATGCTCACCAAAAACAGTAAAACTGAGGAAACGTATGTATTTTTTTTTATTAGCACTGTCTAGGGGTGGCACGGTTCATGAAAAAAAAACGAACCGTTCGGTACGCTGGTCTCGGTTCGGTACATGCATGCGTCGCACGGTTCGACGGTTCATGACATGTGCAATGTAGCCTCGTGCCCCGTATG
>JAUMHR010000050.1:9408631-9424892 GCA_032361145.1 Enteromius fasciolatus
CACTACCATTAAAAAGTTTGTTGTATTTAAAAAAAAAAAAGAAAAATACAACAAACTTTTGAATGGTAGAGCATATTATTATATATTTCTATATAAAATAAATGTTCTTCTTTTTTAAATGTTCTTTGTAAATGTTCTTTTTGGCTAGGCAGCTTACCAATAATATTTAGTATTATGATGGTTAATAACAAGAATTTTTTTTTTATATTATTTATTCTTATTAATATTGGTCTTATAGACATATTATAGGAATTTTACATTCATTACTTATTTGACTCTTATCTAACCATTTAATGGTAAATACTCAGACGTATTTTGCTTTAGTGGAAACATGAGCTGCATGTGGCATTTTATCTCAAACAAAGAGAGAGAATGAAGATCATCTTGTGTTCTTCTGTCTGTTATTCATTATAGACCCTGTGAATCTGTGAAGATCCCTTTGCCTCTGCCACTGACTCATTGCATCATAGTGTGGGAACCACGTGGCCTGTTTCTGCCCTTTTGCGTACTTCCCCCCTCTCTCCCACTCAACTGGACATCTCCAAAGGAAAACACCCCCGCTGCTAACCTCTTGATGAGAAAAGGTTAAAGAGACTATTTTACAATCTAGTAATGTGATAAGTGACTTTTCTTCAGCAGCCATTAGTACAGATTTCTTTCAGAAGTTTGGTGCTCAAAAACAGTTCTGCTTAATATTTTTGTGAAATATACTATGAGACATTTTTACTGGTTTGTTTGATCAACTAAATGTATCCTTGCTAGATAAAACTATTAAAATCTTAAAGAGAAATTCACTTAAAAAACTTAAGTTCAAATCCATGCAGAAATACAAGGAGATGGTGGCACTAAATAAGTAACAACAACAAAGACATTTTCAGTTAGATGATTATCATACTTGCGTCAATAATAAATACCTTACATCAAATGTATGCAAAAAAAACAAAAATTAAAGGACTACAATTGGAAAGAAAAACAAAGCAGCGTTTGCCGTTCCCCATCGATGGGGTTGTTTCTCTGTGGGCCAGAACAAAACGGCAGGGAAAGAGGGCCAGCTGTGGTTAGGCCACAGTCAGGGAAAGACTTACAGCGTTACTATTCTTCAGATGTGGTCAGCTAAAGCCATTCGGTGCTCTGGAAAACTGCTCGGGTCTGGAGCTTTATTGTAATATAATTCTATCAGTTTGTAAAGCACTGCTGCACATTTATTTATGTGTATATATATATATATATATATATATAAAATGGACATCATTATTTTATGAAGAAGTGATTCATACGATACGTTCTACATATTTTTATTAAATTTTCCAGCCTCTATCTGGAAAATACTAGCCTTTTTTTGTGTTTTTGTTATTTTTTACAAGCTTTTATTTTTTTCAACAAGAATGACTCAAGGATAAAACTGCTCAACCAAGCTTCACAAACGGACAACCACAATGGAAAACGAGATTTCGTGGCAGATATCAAAGCCACTGTAAATCACAAGATTTAACTCCACACTACAGGTGCCAAAACCTTTCCTGGTGTTTGGTTGCTTTTCCTAAAATTATGGCTGAGCACACAAATGGAATCTGAAACCGAGCATTATACACACAACCTGCAATAACAGCAGAGTCAAATGTGATCCCTCACAGAATAATTGCTGGAGGCCTTGAGGAGAAATCATTCTTTAACAGAAATGTTTGACACAAACGATGTAAATACGACACGTGTGCATCTGTGTTAATAAATTTATCTGAAATGGATAAATATATTATCTGCACAGATGAGCGAGATTAAACCACTGAAAAACTAGTTCTGCTTTTTCTACAGGAGAAATTAAGTTAGTTATATATATAGTTATAAATAAGATAAAAATAAATAGATTGTTACCTATGGAATACACAATGACTTTAGAAAATGTTAGGAAATATTGCCATACTATATGGGTTGTTACAATTGAACATGGCATTATTAAAAAGTCAATTATAGGCTTCTTAGCTAGATTTAAACAAATAATGCAAAAGTAAGTATTTGTTTTTTTTACTGTTCCACTACTGTGTGTGAGGGCACAATGTTTGTACCCAATCTACAAATCATATGGTGCTCATTTCCGCCAACCCTCGATTTTTGTGATCTTTGGAGCCCCAGTGCTGATGTTCTGTGGCTAAAACCCCACTGAGCCCCTCCAGTGGCTTCTGGGATATGATCAGCATCCCACCAACTCTGAACTCCATTTAACTCTGCCATTTAAGCAGCCGGTGTGGTTAGTGGTGAACTCGCATCTAGAAAAATACTCTTGTATTTACCCGAATATTTGTTTTTGCAGGCTGGCACAAACAGCACCAGTGTTCGTTAGAAGGCAGGTTCTTCAAACAGCTATGACCTCAAATAAAAAGTATAGTAACCATTAAGCCATATAAAGTGGAAATTGTTTATTTTTGTTATGGATACACTGGGTAAAATACTGATGTCAAACGGCTTAATATGTTTACATTAAATTAATTTAACATTATTACATTAAGTTAAACCAAACATATACTCTACTCCTATACTACTACTGTAAGTCAATCACTACAATAAGGACATTTATAATGTTACCAAAACTTTCTATTTCAGATGAATGCTGTTCTTTTGATATTTCTATTCATCAAAAAATATGCAAAAATTCTCTTAAGCACCAAACCAGCGTGTTAGAATGATTTCCACAGGACACTGAATTCAAATAGATGCTGAAAATTCAGCATTTCCAATACAGGAATATTTCACAACCATTCTTTTTTGTGTTAATAAATTCAGCCTTGATGAGCATGCAAGACTTCTTTTGAAAACGCAAAAATAGTTGTACTGTGAAACAATTCAGTATCACATTCTAGAGAGGCAATATAATGTGCTCCCAGCATGATTAGATCTTGCTTCCTTTCTGTTGATTTCAATCATTTTTGATCGTATGGGGTTTTCCACAAGCATTTCCTTCTATTCTTTGGGCTCACCGGATGCAGGTAAATGAAGCACAAGCAAGGAAAATGTGTGAAAACAGACCCTTTCGTTCATTAGTGATCAGGCACTGGCAAAGGCAGTAGATTAAAGGTAGAGAAGGAAAACAGAGGAGTATGTTTCTTTCATCGTCTATATGTTCCTCATTCCCCAAAGAAAAACAAGTGGCACTGCCTGCAAATCATACAAAGGTCTCCAAAGAAGTCATAAAGCATCTTTAAAGCATCTTACAGTATACAGTATGTGTAACAGTATATAAGACTTGCATATTCATTTGGGTAAATGCTGGCTGGAGTTCTTTACTTTCACAAGATGGGGTGGGATGTTATGCAATTGAGACGATACATGCATGGTAGGGGTGAGTGATGGATGTTATGTAACTGTGTACATATGGGTTGGGTGCACTTTGTGTGTTAGTGGGGAGGTGCGAGGAAAGGTGATCTATTGACATGGCATGGTTACTAATTAGATTGTTTTTATTAACTTAACACAATTTGGAAATACTACATTTTATATAATATATACATATTACATATATAATTTTGAAATATAATATATTAATATATTTAATATTTATTCATAAAATGTTATATTCTAGAATGCAAGAATAGGTGCGTGTGGTTGTATTTGTATATATTATGTGTATGTGTGAGTATACAGGTGCTGGTCATATAATATCTTCAAAAAGTTGATTTATTTCACTAATTCCATTCAAGAAGTGAAACCTGTTTAATGTATACATTCATTCCACACACATATTTCAAGTGTTTATTTCTCTTAATTTTGATGATTGTAACTGACAACTAATGAAAACCCCAAATTCAGTATCTCACAAAATTAGAATATTACTTAAGATAAATACAAAGAAAGGATTTTTAGAAATCTCGGCCAACTGAAAAGTATAAACATGAAAAGTATAAGCATGTACAGCACTCAATACTTGCCATGGAGTCGATGAGTCTGTGGCACTGCTCAGGTGTTATGAGAGCCCAGGTTGCAATAATAGTGGCCTTCAGCTCTTCTGCATTGTTGGGTCTGGCATGTCGCATCTTCCTCTTCACAATACCCCATAGATTTTCTTTTTGAGGTCAGGCAAGTTTGCTGGCCAATTAAGAACAGGCATACCATGGTCCTTAAACCAGGTACTGATAGCTTTGGCACTGTGTGCAGGTGTCAAGTCCTGTTGGAAAATGAAATCTGCTTCTCCATAAAGTTGGTCAGCAGCAGGAGGCATGAAGCGCTCTAAAACGTCCTGGTATACAGCTGCATTGACCCTGGACCTCAGAAAACACAGTGGACCAACACCAGCAGATGACATGGCACACCAAACAATCACTGACTGTGGAAACTTTACACTGGACCTCAAGCAAAGTGGATTCTGTGCCTCTCCTCTCTTCCTCCAGACTCTGGCACCCTGATATCCAAAGGAAATGCAAAATTTACAGTACTTTCATCAGAGAACATAACTTTGTCCTTTTTGTCTTTAGCCCAGGTGAGATGCTTCTGACGCTGTCTGTTCAAGAGTGGCTTGACACAAGGAATGCGACAGCTGAATCCCATGTCTTGCATACATCTGTACATAGTGGTTCTTGAAGCACTGACTCCAGCTGCAGTCCACTCTTTGTGAATCTCCCCCACATTTTTGAATGGGGTTTGTTTCACAATTCTCTTCAGGGTGCGGTTATCCCTATTGCTTGTACACTTTTTTTCTACCACATCTTTTCCTTCCCTTCGCCTCTCTATTAATGTGCTTGGACACAGAGCTCTGTGAACAGCCAGCCTCTTTTACAATGACCTTTTGTGTCTTGCCCTCCTTGTGCAACGTGTCAATGGTCGTCTTTTGCCCAACTGTCAAATCAGCAGTCTTCCCCATGATTGTGTAGCCTACAGAACTAGACTGAGAGTGTACTCACTTTAGAAAGTTTGACCACCATAGCACGGTTCATTTGATTAGTGTGAGTGCTCCAAACCATGCCCCGACGCGGTTCGTTTAGCCGTCCCTGGCCCGCTTGGAAGAGGTGTGCCAGAGCACGGTTTAGTTGGACTCGGGCGTGGTGCACATGTAATGTGAATGCAAAAAAAGGTCACCAAAATTAACATGGCAGGGATAGGGAGAGCACTGCTCTTCCTGTTTATCCTGAAACCATCGCACCATAATGATGTGCACCGACACGAATGCTGAAACCCTGAGAGACCATTTAAAGGCCTTTTTAGGTGTTCTGAGTTAATTAGCTGATTAGAGTGTGGCACCAGGCAGTGGCGGTTTTAGGCATGGGCGAACGAGGCAGTCGCTTAGAGCGGCATTTTTTTCTTGACCGGTGGGGGACGGCACAAACACTTGGGAAAAAAAATAAAAATAAATCATCTGTGCCCCTAAGCGGTTTTCTATTATGTATCATACCTGTGACTATGGCGTTTAAATGGTTTCAAATAAAGTGCACATAAAAACAAGACGAACAGCATTCGTGCACAGAAAACTATTCTCGTGAGGGAGCATTTCTGCACCGCGAGAGCACAGTTACACTCGGGCAAAAGTGCGCTCTCGCGAGCAGTGCTCGCTCAAAACTCTTTCAACTGCTCAACCGCTGCTCGCTCAAGTAGACTTTTAAGACTTTGGAGGCGAGGATCAACACTGAGAGGGGTTGTCGCACATGGAGTAATTCAATGTACTGTAGAACCACCACTGGCACCAGGTGTCTTCAGTACTGAACCTTTTCACAATATTCTAATTATACACTTCTTGACTTCTTGAATGGAATTAATGAAATAACTTTCTGAAGATATTCTAATTATATGACCAGTACCTGTGTGTGTATGTGACCCTGGTCTTAAGTAGCACAGGTATATTTAAAAATGGGTCAAAATATTATATATATTTAATTTAATATAATTGTGTGGGTCAAAATAATACATTTTACTTTGCAAAAATCATTAAGATATTAAGTAAGGATCATGTTCCATAGAAATATTTTGTACATTTCCATATTTTCAAACAGTTATATCTTAGCCTAATATTATCCTTAAATATTATACATTAATTAAAAAAAAGTTTATGATAGATTTTGTGGTCCAGTGTCGCATATTTGTACTCGTATGAAGATTTAAGATGCAGTAACCTCTAAGTCCTTCTTATTGGATTTTTTTTGAAAATAAGTCATTCAATAAATAGCAATAACCTTTTCTTTGCTATTAAGCTATTTGCTATTACTGTATATATATCTCCAACTTACCAAAAATATTGGTTATATAATTTCTCTAAACGCGTGGGTTGATTTAAATAGCAGACAACAACTAAGGGAAAAACTCTCTCAGCCTTTGGCATCAAGTGTGTTGATACCTGCCAACAATTTTGCTGAAGTACTAGGAAATAAAAAGCCATATACTCATAGTGTAACCACTTGCAAGCCCCATTTACACATAGTCAAACAAATGAATGAGAGACAATCGCATGCAAATAACACTATGGACAATGATGGGTTTGTGCAATAATCAAACTGTCAAGACCATGCAGGGCCCATATTTTCTTTTGGCTAGACAGCCACCAAAACTGCACTTGACAAGTGTACTTGATTTATGCTGTCAGTTAGCACGCAGAAAGCTTTTTTTAAACACAAACAAGTTTTATAGGTGCAGAGATGCTTTATTGTGTGGTTAGCGCTGCAAAGTAAGGTACATTGCATTGAACTAACAAAGCACATTTAACACACAGGGTTAGCCGCTACGCTAAATAAGCAAGAATCTGTCATTTGGAACCCATTAGCTAATTTAACATCCTGCTGTGCTGAGGAATGCTGTATTTACCACCAAATTGGCTTTAAAATGGGTTACGTTCAAGATAAAGCTGAATGTTTGTTTTTCAGATTAACTGTCTGCCACTGAAGGGTAGCTAGCAAGAGAGATGGTTCTATTTAAACATTTAGCATTTTCTCATTATTGCTTAAATGCTGCTTGTTTCATGAGACCAACCAAAAAATACGAACAGTAGAATTTTTTTTTAATTTGGCTGAATGAAGGATTCGTGGCAATGTTTGTTAACTCTGAATGTGCATATGCATTAGCTGAAGCAACTGGTTTTGTTTTGTTTTGAATGATGTTTGCATAAAATATATAAGATACAGTTAACATAAAAACAGTTTGGGCTCTTTGTATCTGTAACATAAGTTCTGTATTCCAGTAGCTCTATAATTTAAATCTGGAAATGTTTTTAATTTTGAGAATAATTTTTCTCCCTTTTAAAATTATTTGTAGGAATACAATGCAGTATTCTTTTTATGCAACTGTGCACACTCAAAAAAATTATTCATTGGATGAACTTAATTTTGAATTTAAAGCAGGATTTCATCCAATAAATGTGTAGCCCCAACTCAAAAAAAAATGAATGCAATGAAATTTAATTGAGTTTGGTCAACTCAATCTGATCAAATATAGTTTTAATGAAATTGATACATTTTATGCTTGTTGAACCTAAACTAAAACATTTAACCGGGAAAAAAACGAATAGGAATACATTCTTGTACACAGGAGAACATTTCTTTTGTTTGATTTACGTCACTTTGGACATTAACCAGCTTGTCATGCATAACATAAGATGATTTTAATACATCCATGGCATGGCAAGTATTTTTATTATTATTATTATTATTATTATTAAAACAACTTTGATTCATGTTAGCAGGTCCCCGATCACAAGGTCTACACTTTACCACAGTGATAACCCCCAAAAACATTAACATACCAAAAGGTCTTTTAAATACTAACATAAGAGAGCATTAAATATTAAATGAATCAAAAATGATTAATATAAAACCTTTATTTCAAGATTTACTATCCTTATTCAGCCCTGTGCAAAGCATGATGGGAAGAGGAAAACCACTTCCTAGTTACACAAGTAAAATCATTTGTTCTTTTAAAATGAAAATATTGAGATGAAACGAAACAGAACTGTTTCAAGTCAGTTTAACACAATGCAGTTTAAATGGGGGAACTTTTAAATGCTGTGATGCTGTTTTCATTTAATTTCTTTTCAACCAATCCTTTTGTCTTTTTTTTTTTTTTGTATCTGCTGCCTTCTCTTGATCATCTTCACCATCTCACTCCAATATCTTCACCTATTCCTGCCATAATCCAGTTGTTCACAGTGGTGTCTGGGATTTGTCCTGTCTCCATTTCCTGACTCTAAACAAGTGCCACACTTTTATGCAGTAGTCATGGAAACCCTGTCCTAGAAGCACAGTCATTATTAACTGAGAGTGGGTGTTTGAGGAAAGAGAAAGTTTAGTTTAGTTAGGCTCCTGTTATAATACGGTGCTCTCTTTCTGAACAAAAATAGATGAATGCATAAATACAGTACAGTGTTTTATTACATAACACACTATATGCTAAATCGCTGAATACTGATAGTACTTTCAGTTCTTTCATTAGACCAACAAAAAAATACATCAATGCAGTTCTTTTGGCATACAAAACATGGGCAATGCAAGATTATATCCTGTGCTAACACTGTGACCAGTCAAAGTTACACCACATATAGAACTTGATTAATTGGTACAAGTTAGTCATCTGAACCACTTTAAATTAAAAGTGCACTTTAGGTGCTAAATTTTTAAATAACGAGAAGACATCACAGATGCAAAGATCACAGCACAATTACTGGTCTCCATGCATTTGTATGAGCAATATTACTCAGCTGGGCTTGTGCAGTGGAATAAGCTATATGACATCCTTAATTTCGTAGTTTTTCAAGCTCATTTCATTCGGTGATCCAATAGAACAAATAATAAGTGGTACTTCAAAACAGGATCCTATTTAAAGCTAAACCACAATTTACCTGATTAGACAATACAGCATTTTTACTGATTGATTACATAAGCATTCTGACAAACATAGAGTAAACTACAAACAGTTTTCAAATTATATATATATATTTATATGTGTGTGTGTGTGTGTGTGTGTGTAAAAAATGTCATTCTGATTGTATAATAAATTGTCAAAGGCAACTCAAGGGTGTTGCTGATTCTGGACTCAGGGGTCAGTTTGTAACAGATGGGAACATGCTTGGTATTCAGAATGGATTTATTCTTTGACCTTTAGATGTTAACTCAGAGGAACACACTCTGAGGTGATTTAAGACTTTGGTAGTAAAATGGTGCATGACTTCAACATTCCCTACAGTTTAAGAGCAAATGTTGGACATTATTTTGTCCATATTGTAATCAGCGGAAAGGTCAAAAAAATGGTCAGACACAGCATAAAAATCTCGTAACAAAATAAGTTGCTGTGTTTTCAAGATTTTAGATTGTTTTAAGCTAAACAAACTTTGGTCCATTTTAAAATATGAAGGAAATGTAAATTGGGAGCATTTGTGCACTCTTTTGAAAGAAAGAAATTTCAGGAAGGATGCGTTCCACTGATCAAAAGTGAGAGTAGTAAATGCTTTTCTAATATTCATTTTGATAACTTTATATTTAAAGTATTATTAGTTTCCACAAAAAAGGTTAAGCATTAATATTAAACTTCAGCTTCGCCATCACATAAATGCATATTAAAATATATTGAAACAGAAAGCAGTTGCTTTATATTTTAATATTTCACAATATTACTGATCAAATTAATGCAGCTTTTGAATGGCAGTAAAAAAAAAAAAACTTTTTGAGTTTTAAAACAACCTAAGCACGTAGGATTGAAACTGCATCATTGAAATGAAATTAATACTGACATATTCAATAAAGTCCTGAATTAGTGACTTAATAAATATTTGTGTTCAATCAATACATGCCATTACAGAAAAGCTTATGATCTCATATGAAATGCACTTTTGAAACATGCGTCCATAAACATCTACACAACCTGACAAAGATTATATAATGTCATTAATTCAGGATTTTTAAACTCTGACCTCCCACAGGTCTAAGCTTCTTTCCATTCCTCCTTCTTTTCCGTTGCTGACCTCTTAACCTGTCATTTCAAGAGATCTGAGACGCTGACCTCAAATTAATCAAAGATCAAAGTGTACAAACAAAGAGCTCAGTGGTGAATAGAGAAGCAGAGCAGTCTCCCGTCAACACCTTTGGCTTGATCATGCATATTATCACAAAAAAGTCACATCATCCTGCGACTGCACCCAACGCCAGTGTGCGTCATACTCCAGCTGCACTTTGCCGTTCATTTTGCAGCCCTCCAACTCAACTTTGCCATTCTTGTAGGGTTTCATTTTAGGGCTTAGATTCTTCCCTAGCTTCTCAGAGAGACAAGCTCTGGGAGAATCTGGTCTGACCATTTGCTTCACTGCTTTGTCCAGGATTCCATTCGTCTTGCTGGGCTGGAACGGTCTCGAAGTATCAGACGGTGCTTTATTCCAAACCTGAGCTTCCTCTTTTGGGGCATCAGACTTGACTTGTGGAGATCGAGTTCCAGATCCTGTGGAACTTCCCACTCCTCCTCCGGTACCTCTGGAGCCATCTGTCCCCATGGGGGTGGCACAGATTATTGAATCGGTTCCACTAGAGGGGCAGTACTCATCCAGCTCATCAGCTAATGTGTCCAGATAGCTGCCAATTGAAATGTTGTCCAGCTTGTCATGGGGGTCCTGAAGACTGCTCCAGCTGCCCCTCCAGGAGGTGTCGGGACCCTCCCCTAAGCTGTACTGACTGCTGGTCAGGCTGCTGCAGCGGCTGGTGAGAGCACCACGCTCTTCCAGGAGCCATTTCACTGCCTCAATGCCCTCGTGAAGTGCTAGCAACTGGTTCAAGATCTTGACGTCTGCTGCTCGTAGATAAGCCTGGGCAGAGAAAAATACACAAAGACATTTTTCTACAATCATAACTAGTTAAAAATAAGTAAACACTTAAGTGTGGAGTCTACAGTATAAGGGCTTTTGCACCTGAGGAACCTCTTCGTAGACTATTTGCAGAAGTATCTGCTTTTTGGACCGTTCTCTCCAGAAGAACTAGGAATGCATTTAGTGCAAGGAAATGTGCGTTTGTTGTTCTATAGGAATTATCCATAAGCCATTTAAATATATTTACTCTACAAACATGGAAAACGGTGATAATGACATTTAGCTACCTGCTGTCTGCAGAGTTCTTTTTTTTTTTTTTTTTTAGATTAATATGTAACACCGTAAGCTGTCCTAGATTTCGTCACATTTACATGCTCTTTCAATCGTGTAAATTGTGCATTTACATTCCATCTCCATTATCACATAAAAAAGGGTAGTTGACAAATAAAAATGGTACTGTATCCTATGGTGTTACAGCAAAAATGTAGGGTAAAAAAAACTTAACAGACAAATAACATGAGAAATTGTTTTTTTTTTTCTGTCACACCATAGGACCCTATAAACGGCTCCAATCACAGCGTCCTGCATTCTCTGGTTGTTGACTTTTATAAATGCTGCTAATAAAGACATCACTTTTAGCCACCTCAGAGTTACTGCTACTGGTGCAAATACAGCCAGGAAAGTAGCTCAAGGGTGAAAATGTTTCTGTATGAACCACCATGATAATGAATAGTTAATAGAACTGCACAGTATGAAAGCCTCTTGTGTTTCCATGTAAACATCCATTGAACATTTCCATTGCACAAAATGTTCTTTAAAGCGGAAAACGGTTATTAAGGTTATTAAAATGTTTTTCATTTTTATGAAATGTTAACTGAAATGATATCTTTATAGAAACCAAGATGGTTCTTCTATAGCATCACAATGAAAACCTGCTTTTAGAATTTACATTTTTAAAACTGTATAGATGGTTTCAATGACAACAATATTAGCAAACGTTCCTGCGCATGCATGCTTTTGTGGCCCAGACTTAACTTCCGGTAAACATCCAAATTAGGGGTGGGCATAGATAAATTTTTTTTAATCTAGATTAATCTAAAATTATGTGTTTGTAAACTCAGAGCTGCTCATGGCCTCCCAAAAATCCCCATCCATTGATTGGCTGTATCTCTCTCTCCTCTCCACCTGTAGCTGGTGTGTAGCTGTAGTTGTCCTGTGGCAGCCGTCGCATCATCCAAGTGGATGCTGCACACTGGTGGTGGTTGAGGAGAGATGATGATTGTAAAGTGCTTTGGGTGTATGGCAATACACAGTAAAGCGCTATATAAATGCGTCATTCATTCATTCATTCATAATATGCAGGATGAAATGAAAATAACATTTACTAAAGACAGTCTTCCTTCGGAAATACAGTGATATAAAGACACTCACGCCTCGGTTTGATTTTTAAACGTGCATCACGTGGTTGTAGCCGGTGGCAATAACCAGACATAAACAAACACAGACCGGAAATTAACTTGCGAAACCGTCTATAAAGAAATAGTACACCCAAAAATGGACATTTTTGCCATTTCATGCATTCATTTGATTTGCATATACTGTATATTTAAATATTCCAATGTGGCAAATTAGAAAATTCAGATAATGTGAAATGTTTCTAGAGGAAATGAGTTCTTAGGTTTTGCTATTGAATGTTTCTAAAAGACTTGAAATATAGAGCATAGTGCGATGGGCTTTTTTGTCATTAAGGAAGTGTGACAACTGTAATAAATGCTCTAAATACATTCTGATTCATGCTGATTGTTGTATTAAGTCTGGAGGTTCACAAGCATGACTGGAGTCCTGTGCTTGACTGCAGAGCCGGTCCATTACTGTAAATGCTGTTGAGATTTATAGATCTTCCTGACAATATCCATTTCTGTCAAGCACTCTTCTCTTCCTGCTTCCCACAGCAAATGGGCCAAGCAATTTTCATCTGACACATCTGAACTTGATGTCTAAATAAAGTAAAACCTCAGGGGGGGAAATGAAAAGGGCTTCTAAGGGGAAATAAATATAAAAAAAACTACAATCTCCTTGAAATAATTAAAACAAAGTAGATTAAGTATCCATCCACCTAAGATAGATAGTTAGTATAGTTAGTTATTTATGCTCATTCACATCGTTAGCTTCCTCTCGGACTTCCTGGGCCAAATCAATAGAGAGTAAAAATGGATGCTATTGATTCTTTAGTTGGCCTTTTTACTTAAATCAACATATATTAGATCCTTCCTCCATCAATAGATTCTGCGTTTGTAATGTATTCTCATTTTATGAGGTATATCTGACATTCCTTTAGAAGTATGTTATGAAGGTTCCTTTGGCTACAGTGAAATATTTTTCTCAGGAAGTTAGACATTTACCACATGTAATATGATATACAAAGTCCTGAACCCTTCTGACTGACTGAATGGCTCTCTAGCCCATAAAACAGGGCCCATCAAATAGTCAGTGCTTCCTATGAAAGCCGCAGCTCTTTGGCTCCCACAATCCCTGACGGATACTGCCCTGTCTGCACCCCATCAGCTACGGTCACACAGCGCTTCTTAAAGAAACAGTTCATCCAAAAAGGAAAATTCTATCATCATTTACTTACCCTCAAGTCGTTCCCGACCCAAATGACTGACTTCTGTGGAACACATTAGAAACTGACAATCTCAGTCACCATTCATTTTCACTGCATCATTTTTCCCATACAGTGAAAGTAAATGATGACTGAGGCCGATTCTGGCTGCTTCTACTGTGTTCCACAAAACAAAAAAGAAACTCACACTGGTTTGGAACAATGTGACGGTGAGAAAATGACATTTAACTGACACATTTTGTGAACATTTATGATTAAAGGAATATGTTTAAATGTGGATAATATGCAAAATACCAATAGCTTCAGGACCAGCTTGAGACCAGGATATAAGATAAATCAGCTTAAGTGCGCTGAGCCTGCCATAAATCGACAGCATACTCTTATCCTATACATCCAGACTTCTATGTAATTTAAAGGCCATAGTGCACTGCTGACGTCAACCACACTAATTACAGTAGAAAAAAACATATGAGAACACTTTAGTAAAAATGGAGCGTGGGATACAAAAATAACAAAAAAGGGGGAGGGGAAATACAGCTGAATATAGACGGCAAAGACAAACAACCAGGTTTACAGCAAATAGAAAAAGTAAATACATAGGCTAAAAGACAAGAGAGATTGAGAGAACAGACTGTAACAACTCTGCTCTGGTGTGGGTTGGGATCACCTCGGCACCCTAGTCTGAGTTTCTGAGACTAATGAACACACTCGTAAATATTCTCCCTGTCTCAGCACTGATGTGGTGAGCGCTGATCTGGCTCTGCCCAACACCAGTCTGTCTGCATCTCTATATATGCATTACGACATGGATGAATTAAACAAGTCGGGCTGGGATTCTTTAAATGTTTTTGTTTCATATGTTCACCTAGGCTGTATTTATTTGATGAAATGTACAGTAAAATACTGTGAAAGAGTATAACAATTTAAAACAACTCTCCGCTCATTTTAAAAAGTATTCCTGTTGAATTTTCAGCAGCGATTTCTCCCATCTTCAGTGTCATATGATATTTTAGAAATATTTCTGATATGCTGATTTGATGCTCAGGAAACAAGAAATTTAAAAAAAATGTTTTTTTGTGGAAACCTTTATCACTTCACTTAACTCTACTGCTTTTGTTTGACCAAATTAGTGACAACAATGTTAAAGGTCACATTTTTTTTCATGTCATCGCAAACGATGACTTTATACATTTTTTTAATTGAAACATAAAAGGAGAAATTCTGGAATACGTAGCCTGCTGGTTGCTTATTGACCACTGACTGTACTGACTGTACCTTTTAATTTATTTTAAAAAGGACACAAAAGCACTTACAAAAGTATTACAAAAGTTGTCCAATATCCTTGAAACCTCAGCTACTGTAGCTCAGACCATCATTGTCATTGTTCACTGACAATATTCCCTTCCAGGGAGCTGGACAGGATCATTAAGTCGGTGAGTTGACTCGAAAACTGGATCAGTTCAATTCAAATAAACTGAATCAGCCAAACATTCATAGTAGTCTCCTAAATATACCCTGGTTTTCCCCAAATAAAGAAAGCCAAATGGGTTTGGAGTGACATGAGTGTGAGTAAATAACGACTGAAATATCAGACATATTTCTGGAGGAACTATTTCTTAAAATAGGCCTCATAAAATGCTTAATATATGAAAACAATGTTATTGTAAGCCCATGCAATACAGTGCCCTGTTGCAATAATAATGTGTAGCTTCCATTCTTCCCCACGAGCCACACAGTGACCTACAGACTCTCCTTAGGGAGAACATTCCACAGTGTCTGAGGCTCACACTGGAGATTCTCAAAGCCAGAAGAATTCCATTTTCCCACTCCTTAAAAACCATAGCTCATACGTCCTGCCTTCTAATCCCTGGAATTCTGGAGAGCTCATTTTCCATGCTGTGGTGTCCTGCTCTGTTAAGTATCACACCACACCAGCTCTGTGTGTGTGTATGTATAGAACTGAGCATTAGTTATAATATTAGCATTCAGTTTATGGCAGTAATGCTTGCTTTCTTTATAATAAAGAAGAGGCTTTTGAGCATAAACTCAGGTATGTGAAGAATGTTGTCATTCCATTCCATTGTGAAATACTGCAATAAGTAAAAATGCTGCATAATTTATTTTTTTAACAAACTATCAATCATCTCTAACAAATAAGTTAAAGTAATAGTTCACCTCAAAACTGAATGTGTTGAATATGTTCAAGTACACACATGTTGTGTGTATTCACACTTGTTGCATCGCACATCACATGGATAATCGTAACCCTATGGACTATGATTGTTGGTCAATCATAACCCAGTCAGGGTTAAAAATGAAAAGTGCAGGGGACAAAAATGCACCAGATATTAGTGTTATTTTTTTTACATTCTATTCTATTCTAGTTATGCACTGATCCTGTAGCTGTCAGATACTAAGCTACAGTACTTAGTGCTTTTGATTAAAAACTTAAGTCAGCTGTATAAACAGTGAATGCGGAAAAAAAAACACTCCTAAATTTTCTAAACTATTTCAATACTGCAAATCTGCCATGATGGTAGACAGTAGAGAGCTGCATAATCTTACACAGTATCCAGTCAAGTATTTCAAGAATATTTATTGTGTTATTATTTTGTTTTTAAAGCTATTTTACTGTACTCCATGTTAAACTAATATAAAAATTAACAAAATGAAATAAACTTTATCATAAAGGTAAAAGAAATGCTCTTGAAAATCAATTTATGGGAAAAGGGAATTACTTTTCATGTGCACTACTGTTTAATGTTTTATAAATAATATTAATATTCTATTAACCAAGGCTACATTTACCTAATCAAATATACAATAAAAGACTAATGCTGTAAAATATTCTAAACATATTAAATTATATACTATTAATATATATA
>JAUMHR010000050.1:9424992-9435001 GCA_032361145.1 Enteromius fasciolatus
TATATATTATTGTGTTTCTAAAGTGTAATAATTCATATATATATAAATAAATATTTTTTTCTAAAATATGCTATTTCATACACACACACATAAATATATATAGGCTATATATGTGTGTGTGTGTGTGTGTGTGAAATAGTATATTTTAGAAAAAAATATTTATTTATATATAATTTTTCTTTCTAAAATATCTGAAATACTATATTTTAGAATAGTATATAAATTTTATAATATTAAACAAGTCATCGGTGTTACATAATCCTTCAGAAATCAATCTAATGTCTTTTGGTGCCAAAGAAACATTTCCAATTATTCTTCATATTTAAAATAGTTATGCTGCTTAATATTTTGTGGCATTTATTTTGTAATACTTAACACTTTTGAATGAATCCTATCTGAATAAAAGTAGGTTTAAAATGGTTAGAGAAAAGAAATAGTTCTTACTGACTCAAAACTTTTAAACTGTAATGTAATATGTCCATAATGAAAGCGTAACAGATTTTCTCGGCATCAGTTTACACACTTCCTGTGCTCATTTAACTACAGTTGGCACACAGCAACGCTGACAGGATTGAAAGCATCTCTCATATTCTAATACGTCACTGCTCGCTCTCTCATCTAACACGACACATGCACTCTGTCTCTCTGCATACCCTCCTAACCTCTTCGTCCTCCCACTCTCCCTTTCAACCTTACTTCTCTCTTCCTCATTTCCCCCTCTCTTCTCGTTCTATCAGACTGGAAGAGTCATCTCCCTTTCCTCCATCTGTCAGCACACCATCCCCTGTGTTTCCCATCTGTGTGTCAGGCAGGGAGAGAGAGAGTTGCATTCACCGGGGGCCAAGAAGCTCAAAGTCATCAAGTACATCTCTCTCTTGCCATCTTGACACGAATCGTAGGTGACACAAACAACAAGCTGTTTGATTTCCCAATTACTTCCAGTGTTTTACTTTATCAAGTCAAAAGTGATAATCATTTTGTAGTGATATCGGAGTCAAGTCATTCATTTCTGTACATGTATTTTCTCAAAATGTCTACACGCTGTTGCACTATACTGTACTACTGCATGTGAATGAACCGAGTTTGTGTGTGTGTCACTAGACTAGTCTGGGTCACATTGTCACAGTGTGAGGTTAAAGTTCAATGACAGCTGACTTGCTGTAGCTCATGACTGTTTGGGAACAGTGTGAAATGGCATCAGGAGAACCCTAAAACACTAAATCAATTCTCTAACACCCCATCTACTCCAGAATTGAGTAGGCCTATTTGTAGAAGCCACTATAGCCAGTGTTTTACCACAACTACAAATGGGACTTTTCTGTGCCATGTACTTTTCCTAATATGATTGTCCCTTTATAGGGAATTTCTTTCTGAACTTATACAAGTGACTATATATTTTAATGAAGACAAAAGAATAAATAGTTTGGCCTGCCATGTCTCCTATATTAAATGTATTTCAAAATGTAGTTTATTCCCGTGGAGCTGATTTTTTTAGTGTCGAATGATCCTTCAGAATTGCTATTGCTGAAAATAGTTGTGCTACTTAATATTTTTGTGAAAACCACAATGGATTTTTTTCTTTGAATAGAAAGTTCAAAAGAACAGTATTTATTTGAATATTGAATATTTATATTGAATATTTGAGATGTAAAAGTCTTTAACGCTTAATTAATTTAATGCATATTAATATAGAAATATTAATGTCCTAAAAAGGGAATGACTTGGTAGTGTATATAACATTGAAAATGTGCCTGTGCTAAATTGTGTTAATCGCATTTAATCAATATCAAAAGTTAGCAAGTTAATTATTAAAGCCCTAAAAATCTGATTTGTTGTTTTAAGATAATCTTTTATCTCTTAAAATTTCTATGGATCATCTTGCAATCTCTAGTTTGAAGCATTTACATTTCTGTTTTAAGATTAATCCGTATGTACATTTTAGTTCTAGATAATCAAAGAGCACAATTATTTGTTTTAACTACAGTTTTCCAAAGCACACTAATTTGGACAAAAATCTCAAGACATTGCTTTTAGCACCCTTCACCTTTTCTATCTGAAACCGCATGCCTACACAGATATGAGCTGATGCAGTAAAAAGCACTAACATGTTAAGATCACAGTATATCTGCACCAAATTAATAACACTTCCTTCCAAAAATCAAAAAAGCAACTGGCAGTAGCATAATCCATGACAGCTTTGGGGCCTTTTACAAAGTCTCCCACTCAGTAAAGAGCACCATAGCAACAACATCAGGGTCCATTTGCTTAATGGCACTGCATTCCACAGGGAAACAAGCTCATTTCCCTAACTACAACAACTCTTTATTCAACCGAGGGCGTATCGGCCCCAAGTGTTTGAACTTACAGTATAAAGTATGAACATCAAAAGCGGCAGCAAATCTTTTACCAAAACTCAAGTCACTCCTTTGTTTCAATATCATCAGAGATATGTGGTCGCCAACAATTCATCCGTTTATTAAAAACATTACTGCCTGTATGACAGTTTTGGGGTCATGTTTCAACCCACTATTTACTGTTTGGCAATGCTATGAGAAATTCTTTTGCTTCTGGTTGATTTGGTTTGTGGAATGTGGGTTGGGACCCTTCAAAATGAGAAAACAACAACAACATGCTGCAGGCTTCTTCTTGGGAGTTATGTTATGAAAAGATATCATTGTCTGTATATAAGCTTTACACCGGGATTTGCCTATGGAAATGTGATAAGGAAGCAAAAAGCCAGAGAGCCATCCACACTCATTTATTAAAAACTAGCACATAATATTGCACATTATTTTGTGACTCTCTGTTGTCACAACCTTCATTCATTTTATGCTTAAGTAGGCTATAAATGTGGTTGAGGATATTAAATAGAGTTTGACGGAAGTAAATGAAGTTTATTAGTTTAATAGCTAACTCTTACCATCTCCATTTTAAGTTTTCGGATCTTCTCATCCAGGCCCTTCTTCTCTGTCTCGTTATTGTCTGTCTGATGATGAGACATCACTTTGTGCTCTTCTCTCATCCACTTCAGGAGCCCCTCTGGGGTCTTTCTCCCCACCTTCAACTCCAGATCCTTTAAATCTGGCACTGATTCACCGGTATTGCTCTCCTCCATGGTTATAGAAAAAATCTATTTAAAAGAAAAGAGGGGAAAGAAAAGTAATTGTTCTGGATTAAACATTATAGCTCCTTGAATAAGTTAAGAAGCATATACAGTATTATGCATAAAAAGATCTTCCGCAATACGCTGATATTATTTGTAAACATATTACGGTCATTCAGCATTATTGCTGAAATCTGCTTGGGTCTGAACCAAAAAACAAACAAAAAAACACGTCACATGCGTCAACCGAGCTGAACGCATCATCATCACACACAAGAGTGTCATACCTGATTAATATTCTAAACATTCACAGGACTGTTTTCTTTCCCAAACGCAGCCTGTATGATCTCCTTCAGTGGGAAAGGCAAACCACCTGAGCATGATGAAGATCGTCGTTCAAACGTATCCGATCTGCGTGCTGTTCAGACTCCTCGGCTGTGCTGGTCATGCCATGACTTTGATGAGGTAAACTGTGTGTGTGATGCTCGGAGATGAAGTCAGGTTCGGAGAGGAGCTGTCTTCACTGAATTGTCTGTCCTGATGTGCTTGAATCACACGGCTGCTGGACTGAATTCCACCTGCATGACAGCGAGCGGAGCGCAGAAGTTCACTGCCGTAAACAACGGAGTAAACGCGACCGCGGAAATGAACAATTTACTCCCACAAGTTAACCTGGTTATAAGTCTACATTATAAAACAGTCCTTTGTTATACCTATATATCAGGTAGAGTTATAAGTAGTGACGGTTACACTACATTTAAAGTGTTCATGTTACAGTGTAATTATACATTTAATAGCCTACTGAGTAATATTAATTGACAACATATAGGCATATTTGGTTATGGTTAGTTAGTTTTTAGTTTTAATTATGGTTAGTTGGCAAGTTATCCATATTTAAAACTATTAATGATAGGCTATGTTAAGTACATTTAAAGTGTTACCGTAATCACTATAATAGCTAGCTACTAACAATAAATAGGCTAATAAGTGGCTTTACAAAATTCATTTTAAATATTTTGAATATGAATGTATATCCCATAATTATAAACTATATTTAGGTTCTAGCCATATTTCCATTAAATTGTTCTTTTGTGTGAATAGGAATGTGATATGTGCCCTGGAAACAAGAAACTAAACTGCCCGAAATGAACACAGTCTGCGTTAAATAATGTATATGTGTGAAATTATGATTTTGAGAAGTCTTCTTCAGACTGGAACTGTTGAATATCAAGCTCCACACTGTCTGTGAAACACATCTTAGACTGACATTGTTTCCACTAAAATCCTATCCGTAATCTGCTTGCCAGTCGAGTCAGAACAGTAAATGGTGAGTTGACAGTATGTTTCCATACTAATGTAAAATGTTGTGGCCTGTACCACATATTACCACATGGCTCATTTTGTAATTAGTTAGAAATTAAATGCAGATTTAGACAAGTATAAGTGCTTATTCTATTTTGTGTCATGCTTATGTTCTCTCAAGGCCAAGACTATGTCAAGATGACATCATTAAACATCTGCTGGCTGCACAAGGAGGATCCCCCCTCTGCTATAGTCATCAGGAACAAAAACAGAACAGGACTGTGAGGTGAACCTCACACAACAGACCCATATTTCCAGTCTGAGGTAACCATAAAAGTGTAATTGTTCATCCATTTAATTTAAAATGGGAGCATAATATAGGCCTAGCATTGATATTTCTCTTGTCACCATGGGGATCTATTACCAGACGGATGGTATGATGAAAATATAAAAAAAATATAAATAAGATATTTTTGCATTCTCCATTTGATATTTCAACTATTTTCATGCCATGTAAGACTTATCTACATGTCACTATTGTTCTTTTTGTTTTTGTATGTTCTCCATATTTAGAGAAAGGATTCATTCTAGTGGTCATAATGGAAATTACATCTAAAATGGAAATGATGAACAGACTATGTAAAACTTTTATGCAGAATTGTGTGGGATAAGATCAAGGTAATTATTTCACATAATATCTAAATATTTTACATTTTTTTTAAAGCACAAATGTAAAATTAAACACATATGTGACCATGGACCACAAAACCAGTCATAAGGTAAAATTTTACAAAACTGAGATATACATGGTATACATCATATGATGCTCAATAAATAAGCTTTCTATTGATACATGGTTTGTTAGGATAGGACAATATTTGGCCGAGATACATGAATTTGAAAATCTGCAATCGGAGGGTGCAAAAAAATCGAAATACTGAGCAAATCACCTTTAAAGATGTCCAAATGAATATCTTATCAAAATGTCATTTTTGATTAGTAAAATGCATTGATATGTTTACAGTAGGAATTTTACAAAAAATATATTCATGGAACATGATCTTTACTTAATTTCCTAATGATTTTTGCTATAAAAAAAAATCATGTTGACCCATGCAATGTATTTTTGGATATTGCTACAAATACCCCAGCGACTTAAGACTGGTATTGTGGTCCAGGGTCACATATATTTAATCTTCATTTACTCAGCTTAGTTGAACAAGACATTTAAACTTAAATTACATTAAACCAGCTTATGAATTTCATATAACTTTACCTCATCAGAATATAAGTAAAGTAAAAAAAGAAAGTTTCTATGACTTGATGAATTACCATTTTTGGGTAAACAAATCTTCAGGAACAGTTGAAGTAATTATTATCTGATATCTATATTCAAGAGCACTCAAACCAGTTCAGATTACTCAGCACTCAGAGAATAATGATAGGAACTCTTTATCAAAATACTCATCAGAACACATGAACTTCCTCACATCTGGTGACATTTATCTCACTCCTAAGACTCCTGAGCACCATACGCAATGCATTTGACTTGTTATTTTACATGTAGAGCAGAGGTAGTCACAACTGGCAGTATTTAAAGTGGTGATCTGTTTGGCTGATTTTAATGGCAAACCCTACATGACATCAAGGTGTGTCACTCAGCAAGGCTCATTCTTCACAGTTCCTGACGCAAACGCCCATGTTGTCCTTTCAAATTAACATATTTAATGTAAAAAACACAATGTCGGGGTGGAGTAACCTGTTACAGGAAGCAAGAAAGCACATGTTCAACATCTTTCCTTACTCATGGCTCATTTCTCCTCCTCTTCAAACCTGTATTTCCTGTCCCACGTATAAGTTGTTCTGTCTTAGTCAAGCATTGTCAGTAAGTGTGTGGGAGACAATGGAGGACAGCACAGAGGAAGACATTGAGTCTCTGATTGAGGGGATGGCCTACATCCCTGGCCACTTTCATTTGGACCTCAATCTGAACGGTGAACCCAACGGCCCAGTCACCCTTCGCCACCGGGACACCCAGCTCAAGCGCGAGAGTCTTAGGGCTGAGCTCGAAGCTGAGACGGGACGACTGCAATATGCTGTGCGCAATATGCTAGGCCTGCTGGCCTTTCATGTAGATGAACTGGAGACGGCAGAAGAGGCCTTCCACAGCATCTGCAAAGAGGATACAGAAAACCTCAATGCCTGGGCCAACCTGGGTTACGTATATGAACGCTTGGGTCGCGAGCTGGAGGAGGGGGAGTGCATGGAGCGTGTGGCTGCCCTTGTGGGCCCAGAAATGGGGGGGGACCAGACAGACTGCAGGCTCAGGGTAGCACGGTGCTTGGCTGAACAGGCGTACGCACATCCTCTTGATGTGGAGCTGGAGAGGGATGAAGATTTACAGGAGAGACTGACATCTGCGCTGATGTTATACAACCGTGCACTCGATTATGGAGAGGAACTGGTAAGCGCTTCACAAATTCTTATATACAGGGACATAAAGTACATATCATTATGTTTTGAGGTAGTTATACTTTGTGATTTTCTATAATTAAACTAGGCTTGTTATAAATAAGGTCATATTTTCTGATGTTTTGAGATTTATTGACCTTGATGGTCATGAGGGTCTTTTTTTCTCAAATGTTTTTTTGTCAAATATTAATAACCAGTGAAGTACTTTTATTACATATTTTCCAAATATAAATTATAACAAACTTTTTACACCTTTTCTTTTATGATATCAGCTTTTAACATTCAAGTCATTGTTTTTATTTGTAATTGTTTATTGCATTTTTTTGTTATGAATTAGTAGATATAAATAACCATATGTCATTACATTTCAACTCTCACAGTTCCTTTAACTCTCAAGCAATACACTCACAGCATAATGCAAAATTCAAAATATACAATTCTGAGAAAAAATTCTGTTTTATTAGAACAGTACATTGTTGTTACGTTGCTTCATTTCTTACAGATACCAATAGAGGAAAAAAGAAGTTGGTATTTCAAAATGGCAACAATTTACATAAGGTATTTACATAAGTATTTTTTCAAACACATCATCAAATATCTGACTGCCTATCTAAGCATTTGAATCCGCCATTACTTATCATAAATCAAAAAAACAATAGGTTGATCTTAACCTTTGTTTGTTTTAATAGGTTAGATGGAATTGTAATGGATCCGAAAGACACTGACCTCACCAGACTGAATTATTTCAACAAGGGCCTCAAGCTTCTCACACAGACTCTAAAATCTGACCACAAACACCTCAAAGGTAATTTTCATAAGGTAGATATGATAACGATTTTTAACAAAGCAATACACACAGTCGGCTTATGTTTATAGATAACAGGCCCATACATCAAGGTCTGTCTCACAACCCTCAGTTGTGAGATAACTAACAAATAGTGTGGCAAATATTGGATATGAAGTTTCAAATGCCTTATATGTTCATGATTCCATTTTTGCAATTTTGGATAATGCATATTAATCCATGGGTATACATTTTTCTTGTTGTAGTTCTATCATTCATCTATTTCACATTGAAAAATTCTCACTGGCACTCGTTAAAGTGCTTTTTGTCTGACTGTAATATAGTTAGATTTACTTCACTCACCTTTAGGCCCTGACAACCAAAGGCCCCGGTGGAGAAATGAAAAGTTCCACAGACCAGCCTTTCCAGTTTTATGTTGTCACATGTCACGCTTGGCTCTGTAATGACCTCTTATCAGTGTCTTCTAGCTGATCTCAGATGGCAATGGAATCATTAAGACAATGTCTTTGTAAACTCTTATTACTCTTTAGCCCTGGCCTGGTGTTACATTGGTCTCATGCTGGAGCGGACGGAGGAGTTTTCCACTGTGCCAATGTCAGTGCATGACTGTGGTTTCTCTGGATCTGACCCTTTGACGTGTTACGGTTCGGTACTGTATGTTATCCCAGTTCCAATTTAGGACGTCTTATTGTGGTCTAACTAACAGATCAGTTTCCAGTCTTGAGATTATTTACACACATTTCCTCTGTAGCTGCAACATGTATGGGTGTGACTTGTTGTTTCTTGACACAAGTGTTCGAAAGATGCGTTTCGGTTTCTGTTTGATATGATTAAACATAAGCTGATAAATTGACATGCCAATTATAATAAAGGTAACAATCAATAATATGAAGCATGAAGGGTAGAAAACTGATTGGATTTGTTCTCATTGCTGATTTCCCCAGGCCATTAAGCTCGCTACGGATGATGCATTCATACTCAACAGACTATCAAACGTGTTCTTCCTGTCAGGCAAACTAGAGATGGCCACAGGTATCTGTAACATGGCCCTGAGTGTCCTGCCTGATGCAGAACTCAACTGGCAGGCTTACTGCACTCGTGCCAAGGTAAGCTAAATACTTGATTACCACCCAATTTCGTAATCTGCATTTGCTTTCTACATGTGCCTGTACATAAAGGCAGTCACGGACACTGAATAAGTTAAATTAGTGGTGTATTTCTTTTGTTTATTTATAACTTCCCCATGAATAATACCATGGGATGAACAAGGATGGCAAAAACAAATCCTTCTGCAAAGACAAAGAAACACCCATTTTGTGACTCATGATAAAATGTGCTCCAAAATTTAAGGACACATCGTGTGAGTGTTATTGCATCCAAAAAAACTATTATGTTAGAACTAATCTCTTTAATTAGCCCAAATTTTAGTAGATTCATCTGGTTCAGTAAAGTGACGTGTTGAGAAAAAGGGGGAAGAAAACAGGGCGGGAGGAAACAATATTTCAAAGCTTTTGCATTCTCTCATAAATCACTTCCTGAGAAACTTTGTCCACTTGTAAAACATTTGTCATAGAACTAATATAAGATTGAAAGAAAAACAAAATTTCAGTACTTTTGAAATATAGCATTGAAATATAACTATATATTTACAAAGTCACAAAGTGACTAGCGTTAGTTCACCCAAAAATATTGTCATTAATTTCTTACCCTCTTGTTCCAAACTCATAAGACCTTTGTTCAGCCTCTGAACGCAATTTAAGATATTTTTAATTAAATCTGGGAGGTCTCGGACTCTGCATAGACAGGGAACTGCAATGTTCCCAGTCCCAGAAATCTAGAAATCTGTGAAAAAGTCCATGTAACATCAACTTAAATTTAGCAAAGCTTCAAGAATACTTTTTGTGTGCAAAAAAAACAAAAATAACATTATTTATTCAACAATTCTTCTTCCCAAGTTACTGACTTCTGCCATTTTGGAGAGTACCACAACGCATGTGCACACTTTCCCCAGTACATAATCAGTGGTGATTATTCAACATTTCTTATCCCTGGGTTCTTCCACCATAAACATATTTTTTGTTCTTTGTGCACAAAAAGTATTTTGTACCTGCGCAAAAATGAAGTTTGGAATGACATGAGGGTGAGTAATAAATGACAGAATTTTAATTTTGAATTATCCCTGACTACTACTCTGAATCCAAATAATTTTTGGAAATAGGCTCATTTTCCAACATCCCTAGAGTAATACAAATGTGTTTTACCGTTTTTGAATCCATTCAGCCGATCGCCGGGTCTGGTGGTCCCAAAATTAGCATAGCTTAGCATAA
>JAUMHR010000050.1:9435101-9453586 GCA_032361145.1 Enteromius fasciolatus
ACTCTTTAGTCATTTTATAGTGCGACGCTAACTGGTCTAATCGGATTCAATGATTTATGCTAAGCTATGCTAATTTTTGGACCACCAGACCCAGCGATCGGCTGAATGGATTCAAAAACGGTAAAACACGTCTGTATTACTCTAGGGATGTTGGAAAATGAGCCTATTTTCAAAAAAAGTGGAGTGTTCCTTTAATTTCTGCCACTATTTCTACGCATCTAAATCTTGCTTTTATAGTTTTATTGCAACTTTTTCTCCAGCTTAGTGTCACCATGTATGCAAAGGATCTCGATAAAGCCAAATGTGGCCAGGGTGGCATCCCCGACCGTCAGATTCTTAAAGAGGCCCGTGCTGATCTGGAACGTGTTCTGGCTGTGCGACCCTGTTTGAGGACTCATTTGGAGTTGGGTCAGGTAAATATAAGAGCATAAACTATAATCAAACATTTGGAATAAGTACCTTATGCTCACTAAGGCTACTTCACTATCACTTTAGATCAATAATACTTAAAGTGCTCCTATGGGTTATGAGACTTTCATATTTTGGTTTTGGGACCAAAAACAACAGGTTGACATGCATACAAGGTCAAAAAACACATTTATTTTTTAACTCATTTGTTCAAATAATTTTTGCAAACCCCTCCGGTGATCTGTTGATTTCAATGAAAGCGGTGTTTGTGAGCTTTTAACTCTACAAGAGCGCCACCTTGTGTCAAAGAATGAATTTGCATTTTTATTCAGACCAATGCAAAAAGGCCAACAAGTTTGCGGGCAACATGCTAATGTTTCATTATGACGTCAAAGTGAAACGTCTTGGGACTTTTAAAAACGACTAATTTCAATGATTCAAAGTCAACTTTCTTTTGAGAGACAACTTTTTACACGTGCACTTTCAGATTTAAAGCTTTGCCGGATGTTTTCCATCACTTACAGCTGTTACACACTATATGAAGCTCGTTTTGAAAAACCCATAATGGGGCACTAAATAAAACCCCAAACAAACCCAGAATTGTTTCCTGAGCCACAAATCAGCATATATTAGAACACATTTTTACAATAGTACCATTTTGACTACATTTACCAAAAAATGCTTCCTTGAGAACTTCATCTCTCTTCTCTTCTCTCAGGTTTACTATTATATGGGTGTGGACGCCCTGCAGGAGAGCCTGTTGGTGGATGAGATGGCGATAAACCAGTCCTTGGTCAGTCTATCTAAAGCTCTGCAGTGTCCTCTGGGCTCTACAATCTCTAAACTACAGCTCCTGCGGGGTCGCTGCCTGCTGCTGAAAGGAGAGGAGCAGAATGCCATCGATTGTTTTAGGAAAGCGCTTGAACTGGAACCTCCCAGCGTCCAAGACACGGCAGTCCTGCGCTGCCTGCTACAGGCTATTCTAGTGAGCTTCACCCAGAGCGGGAACGACACTGGTCAAGCTATAATCCAATTAGAGGAATGTTTAAAGCAGGCGGAAGAGCGATACGGCGCAAACATTGTTCAGACTGAGTTGAAGGCGCTGAGTCGAGCACACACTGATGAGGTGACGGAGCTCTCAAAAGATCTGGTGAGGAAGGGGAGGTTGGAAGTGGTTAGAAAGTTGCTGAATAGCGTACAGCCAAAAGGAAAAAAGTTCTCAATGGGAAGGTCCGTGTCTATTTGAAAGAGTCCATGGAACAATGGGAAAGGACTCCAGATCATGTTCTGATGGGCAGTTATGAGATGTTCATATTAAGAATGGAAAATAATGGAGCTACTCATTTCAAACTGTAGGTATTGGTAGCGCTGAGTAATGTACGAAGGAAATGTGTTCTAAAACACTACAATTTATTGCTATGATGTTAAACTCCAAAAGGTGATTTGGAATGTTGTCTTTATGGCAGTTCTTTCCTGCACATGCCACAAAGCATGAAGAGCCAGTTTAACAAGAAATAAATGCTTAAACCTGGAAATGTACTACGGGGTTCTTAAGTGTCAGACCTCAGTGAAAATCTAGAATTTTTATATGAAATGCCATACTATTTCTGGATCACTAATAAGCAAGTTTGTGAAACTGATCATGTGAACGTTTTTAGAAAGATTCTTAAATCATGCTGGACAACATGATCAGGTTTTACACAAATGTGTGGTTCAAGCCAGCTGCCGTCATAAAAGCAAGAGAAATGTCCTCATTTAAATTATCCTAATATAATGTCAATTTGAAAACCATGGCTTATAGGAAGTGTATGGCATTTCAGTTCATGATTAAATCATAGATAGGTCTGCATTAAATAGTAAAGACTAAATCAGCCCAGAACTGATTAATGTTGTTTAAAAGGCTCCAACATTGAGTCTAGTGTATTTTACCCAGAAACAGTCTTAAAGTGATACATCACCAAAAAATGAGTTGTCATCATTTATTCACTCACTCTGATGATATTCCAAAAGACTTTCTTTCAAGGAACATAAGACATTTTAAGAAATGACTCATGGTTCTGTCAATACAAATGGAAGGGAAAGGGCTCCAACATATTTTCTTGTGTGTTCCGCAGAAAAAAAAATCCAAGTCATACTGGTTGGGAAAAATATGAGCAAAGGTAAAAATACAGTTAAATATTGAAATATCTAAAAAGCAATCAGTTTCATATCCGTATTTTACACCTGTAATGTTTCAGATCTCAAATTGCACATGAAAGACATTTCCCCTCAACAAAATTGGGGGTTGGGTTAGTACATGCTTTTAAGGTGAATCATTAATGTTGCTTGCAAAAGAAACCCACTTCAAAGTTCTGCCTTAATCTCTAGAGATTCTCAAAGGATGGGGTGAGCAGAAGTGTCCTTAATAGCAGAAGGGTGATTTATAGCCAAGGCATTTCAAGTCTTTTAAGGTCCAAACAGAACATCATTTCAATCTCTGGACCTTTTTTCCTGATAAAAACTGCTTAGAAAATGGAGAGCCTGATACCAGCACAATGAAACTAGGTGTCCCTGCCTTCACTGAGCACCTGGAAAAAACAAAATAGAGAGGAAAACATCAGAGACCCATTCAAGCAGTCATAAAACCACTTAGAGGAAATATCTCCGAAATACCTTTGGTGCTGAAGAACGCTAAGAAGTGACTTTTCAAGATCAACTTGATAAAGGTTTCCTTTTTCAGGATCCTCAAAAAACAGCTAAAAAAAATTGAGGTTAAAAAAAGTCATTCAGTATTTTATTGAAATTCTAAAGGGTCAAAAAAGTGTCCACCAGGTGCGTCTTTGTATACTGACCTGTAGATTTTGTGGATGATATTTTCTTTCTGAATCCCAGGGAGGAAGCTCTTCACCAAACATAACTGCTAAATGGTCCATGAAGCTGAACAAGCCAAAATAAAATGTAAAAAGCAAATCTTTATTTGCATATTTAATTGAAAGAAATCAAATTCCAGCAGTTTATATTTATATAAGTAAGCGAGTTTGACATGCTGTCCAGGGGGGAGCCAGATCGATCGATGGACCCCGAGCCCTAGTGATTTGAACCCTCGAGAGGGCAGAGCTCAGCGTCCGGAGAAGGGATGCACCAAAACGAGATGTGGAAGGGAAGGAAATGGGTTAATTTTTAGTGGGTATGGTAAATCTGATTGGATGGATGAAATGAGGTGATTGATAATGCAGTGCCAGCTGCAGTTGATTATTCGTGCATGCTCCTCCCGAAATTAGTTTTGCAACATCACTTAGGTCGCCTTTTCGCGAAGGATACACATTTTGATTTGTAACAAACCTGGAGTTCTCGCAGAAAGCAGATATGAAGTCCGTCTGGCTGTGCTCAGGGTAGAGGAACAGCACTGGCCAGTGAAGGACTCCCTGCTCATCCATATAAACCTGAGCTCCAGTGGCCTCCTGAGAGCCGATTCCATCAAGGTCCAGATCCGCCAAGGCTCTAGACGCTCCTCCATCATCATCCTCACTGTCCGAACCCCTGCGTTTAGAAGGCTTGGTTTTCAGAAGTTTAATGCCACGTTCCTTAGTAAAAAAAAAAAACCCTTTAAAGATTTTGCTCTTTTAGAAATCAGGTTTTTTATTATTATTTATAATTAAACACTATCTACAGTACCTTAATGGCAGCTAACAATGCTTCTTTCTCATTCTGCTCCTTTTTCGCTTTAACTTTTGCCTTTCTGGCATCTCTGTCGGCTTCCCTCTACAGTAAAAATACATCAAGCACAGGAGCAATCGGAGCAAAGAAAATTAGATTGGAATATTGTAAATGAAATGTGCACAGTTGGGTAGTGAGGAAATAGAAGTAAAAATGCAAGTAAGATGGTAATGTGTAGTGGAGAAATTTATAACTATTATCACTGAATCCAAATGGATCCTCTGCTGTAAATGGGTGCCATCAGAATGAGAATTCAAACAGGTGATAAAATGCAAAAAAATAACTAAGTAGTAATCCACACAACCCCACACTTCTCCACTGCATCAATTAATGTAAAATAAAGTAAAAAGCTGTGTGTTGCAATAAGCAAATCAAACATTTTTCATTTCAAACCATTTCTCTGTTAAAATATCAGTCCTTTAGCTATAATATGGCCATATCCAGTGAAAAAGTTGCCATGTCTGAATCAGTAGAAATGTTCCCAAATTAAGCAAAACAAAACAGTTCTATACATTCTGGTATAACAGGATAACAGGGGATGGACTTTTTCACTGGAGGACTGATATTTTAACAGAAGAAATGGTTTGAAATGAAAAATGTTTGATTTGCATAAGTATTATTATGCATTCTGAACTAATAACTTGGCCAGAAGAAATTATTATTTTTTTTTTACAAGCACACTTCGCTAGACTGATGCACTGTGGTGTAGATAATGTGTGTCTTATTGTGATGTTTAAACCAGCAGTTCGGACTTATTCTGACTGATGGCACCCATTCACTGCAGTGGATGTAATGCTAAATTTCTTCAAACATGTTCTGATAAAGAAACACACATCTACACCTTGATGCTCAGAGAGCGAGCACATTTTCAGAAATTTTTTTTTCTTCTTGTCAGGACCTTCTACCTTCTGTTTATCTGCTGTGGCTCTCAGCTCCAGTAGTTTCTTGTCAGTGGGAATTAGCCTGAGACCTTCATCGCACAACTGCAATGCTCCTGCATAATTACGCAGCTCTATTGAGCACTGTGCACCTAAATACATACATAAAATTAAATATATATATATACTTCGTAAATAATTATTTTTCTCTACACAAAGCAATTGCTTTCGTGAAGCAACTAACAGCTATAGACACATCACCTCTGATTATAGCTTTAATGTGGTCTGGCTTCAGTTTCTTTGCAGCTGTGGCATCATTCAACGCCGAACGCATATTTCCTGGAGGAAAAAGATAATTGCATACAAGGAGGAGGAAAAAAGTTAATTATGATGACATATTTGCAAGGCAAAAACAGACTTGTGTGTGCGTATTTAGAGTAATAATGACTTTACCTAAATGGAAATGTGCAGCTGCACGGTTGGTGTACAAAATTGCATTGAGTTCTATATCCATGCAGTTCTTTTTCAATCCTTCCGTGTAAGACACTATAGCTTTCTTATAATTTTTCTCCTTAAAGTACTCATTCCCCTCATCCTTTAGACTTCTGGCTTTTTCTAAGGGTAAAAAAAGGTTTAGTTGTAATATATTCAGTTGTAATTTTAAAGGAGGTAAACTGCTTACATAAAGGAACGATCACAACAAAGAGAAAGTAAGAAATAAAGAGCTTCGCATGCCTTCAGGTGTTCTGTCATCATCATGGATAATAGACTGAATGCAGGCGAGATCTGGGTGTTTCTCTGGGTCTATGCTTTCTGGGGCTGTCTTCATAAACATGGGCACCTTATCAAACTCCTGCAAGATTTAAAACTAGTGTTTATATACAATAAAATCTGTGACAGTCAAATGTAATGTTATAGCACACTGCCTGAACTTTCAACAACTTCAACAGTGACATCCTGTAAACAGCGTACTTTACGACAGTTCTTACCTCCTCCCAGTTGCTTTCATTAAACGCGTTTTTGTATTTCTGTGCTTTAAACTTCTCCATAAATTCATCCATGCCATCGTCACTGTCATCGCCTTGCGCTGGTGCAGCCATCGTTTTTCAATATTTCACTTAAATATATGTGGTACCGGATGTATCTTAATTCGTCAAAGTCCACAAAAAGTACCCGCTCTTAGGAGCTACACATAAAACACTAAAATGCGATCAAACTGAATATATTATGGCAAACAACCACATGTTCTCAACGAGATGTTCCTGTGCTGCTCGACACACATCAGAGACGCATTATCGCCACCAGCTGGTGTGGAGTAACACAAAACCGGTTTACTGTCAGCGATACCAAGGAGGATATCTTAGTCAAGTCAAGTGTTGTCGAGCAATTAAATAAATATTTAATTGACCACGTATTTAAATCAAGATTGCATAATTTATTTATCTTAGAAAGGCGTGGAATAGTGGCTTGGAGTTATAATAACATAACTCTCCTACATGAAAAACTTCTCCCACTAAAAAAAAGATGCTTGGTAAAATGTCCAATGAAACTGCATCATTTGAGAACTTATTTTTGCATGGCCATTTTTATTAAGTGTGCATACTGATTGTAAAATGACATATTACATGTATTATATGCTTGCTTATTAACATAAATTACCTTTGAGCAGACTTTAGCTACTTTGCATTAAAACATTGGCACCAAATACCTTAACTTGCAGATAACATGTCATTGCTGAGTTTGTTTCAAGTTTCCTTTCAGATGCTTTATACTAGACTAAATTAGTGAATCTCTATGGTTCTATAAGGACAAGAAAATGACAAAAAAAATAACAAACAGACCCACTTTATTAACAATATTTCCTTGTTATATCATTAGATATTTCTACATCAACATACATGTATTACAGACACGCTCTTGTACACGTAGCCTGTAAAATGTGTGCAAAAATGTTATAAAACATATTAGATAGTTTCAACTTTACTTAAAAGATCAACTAGCCCCTCTTTACTAAGGAACATGGTCTCTTCGCTCTGCTGACAAATCACCTCAAAGCTGGGCAAATCCTCTAAAGCTTTTTGTCCTATCACCACCACATATGGATACCCTAAAATTTTAGCATCCTTCAGTCGTTTACCAATGGTCATCTGAACCCTGTCATCCAGTACCACCTCTCCTCTCATGTTTGGTAGGCTGTTTACCAAGCTTTGAGCCAGTTCCTCAGCCAGTTGTGTGGCGTCATTTGCTTTGCTGCCCTTTTTAGGTGGCAGGACACACACTTGATATGGAGCGATCAACCCAGGCCAGCGAACAGCATCCTTGGATGACATCACCTCTATAGAAGCAGCAAGTATTCGAGTAACGCCAAGTCCAAAACACCCCATCTCAGCCACTGCAGGCACATTGGATGCATTAACAAACATGGCCCTAAATGCCTGTGAATATTTTGTGCCGAGGTAAAAAGTGTGGCCCACTTCGATGCCTTTGGATTCAGTCAGTGTGCCCGTTTGGCACTGTGGGCACTCAGTCTGCCCTGGTTCCAAGGTTTCCATGTTGGCAGAGAAGCCACAGTTTCCACAAACAAGTAACTGGTCTTCGCCAATGTCTGCAGGCAGCTGAAACTCATGGGAAAGTGTGCCTCCTATGTTGCCGGTGGCAGCCTGTACCTGCACCCAATTCAAACCCAGTCGGTCAAATATCCGTCTATAAGACTGACACACAGAGTGGTATGTATGAAGAGCCGCCTCTTCATTAATGTCAAATGAATACATGTCTTTCATGTAGAACTCCCGGCCACGCAGGAGCCCAAACTTTGGCTTCTGTTCATCACGGAACTTGCGTGTAACCTGTAAAACATAAACATGTTACCTGCTAATTGTAGATTCATAACTTGAAACATGAAAGCATCTCTAAAACAACAGTTAGGGCTTTACAATAAAAAAAAAGATATTCAGGACAGCACTGTCATTGCCGCACTGTCACAAATCATCCAGACAGCAAGCGAATACCGAACTGAGTTAGGCTTGAACGGATGAATACACATTCAATTTAGTCAAAACGCCCATCTTGGCAAGTATCCTGGCAAACACAGTGGGTTAAATATTACGTTGATATAAACAACAACAAAAAGTTTATTTATAGCAAGTTTTCAAACAACAACTTGCTCTGGCAAAAACAACTTTATTAGCTTTCAGTAGGATAACACTATTTAATTTATTGAGTCAAGAACAATGCAATATTTTTAAATTTAAATGTTTAGGAATTCTGTACCTGGTTACTTTTACTTGATGTACTTGAGGCACTTAAATTAGTTTTTCTGCTATTTGTATCCTCGGTTCGACATTATTTATTTGAGCTATTCCTTATTAATTTGTTTATTTGTTCTTGCTTTATTACTGACTTTTTATTTGTTATCTAAAATGTTGGTGTCATATCTTTATTTATTAGAATACAAGGTTATATGGGTCAAAAAACAATAGGCCCAACTATTTTTGCATTTATTCATTTTATTTATTTAAATGTAATTTCATTTTTCTTTTCTTTTTTTTCCCCCCAGTGACAATTTAGGCTAGACAAGCGAAACTTTCAACCTAAATCTGAAAAATCCATTAAAAATATATATATAAAATAGCATTAGTGAAGCTACCTGGTACAGCAGAAGTGGCAGCTTCTTGTAAGATATCGTCGTCTGGGAAGCAAAAAGCTCTGTGACTGCTTCTTCATGAGTCGGCCCGAGGCAATATTCAGCATTGTGCCGATCCAGTAATCTGAACATCTCTTTCCCCATAAGCTCCCAGCGGCCACTCTTCTTCCAGAGTTCTGCACTGCACAGTGCCGGCATGTCAATTTTCTGCCCACCAATTGCATGCATCTCTTCATCAATGAGCCGGACCAGCTTCTCCATTGACCTCAGAGCGACTGGTAAGTAATAGAAGCAGCCAGGATTGGAGGGATGGATAAGCCCTGTCTGCAGCATCAGTCTCTGGCTGCGGCATGTTAAGTCTCCTCCCTCCTGACCCTCCCGGAGGTTGGATGTCTGGAAGAGGCGAGACACAAGCGTTGGTGGGATGATTGGTTTGGAAGAGACAGAGACGAGGGGAGAGGTGTGGATGGCACATTTGATGTGGCTTCTTTTTAATGCTTTGAAGAGTGTCCTGGACAGAAGGGCTGGGTGCTTGCGATACCAGTGAGGCATAAAGATCTGCATTTTTTGACAGCTTGAATTCTGTAAAGCTTTTAATGAAGAAACAAACAAAGAACAGCATGAACAAACAAAGTTATGGTTTACAGTGGACAATCAATTATGCCACACAGAGTATGCACCTGTAGAAGAAAAGTATGGAGAAATGAAATGTCTGCTCATAAAATATAATACTTTTTTTTAACGGAATGAAATGTCAGAGATACAGTAAAAACGTATATATTAGATCTTAAATATTTATCTATATGCTTTGCGGATTCGTTAAAAAATGTGGAATATTAAGGTATCCTTGTGGATTTACGTAGACTTATAGTTATGACATATTCTTTATATTTTAATCATTGTCATTGAGTATGTTAACATGTCAAAATGAACACTCTACTGTATATTTTATTTTATATACAACTACAAACAAATGTATTCAGAATTCAGCTTCAGAATTTAATACTTTTGATTTACCTGCTGGCAATGTGACTGGCTAGAAGCGAAGACATGCTTTGTATCACAAAACAAACGACAAAATGTCAAACTTACCGTGTTTTGTGTCCTGCTTATATCTAAAAAATCGTCTCAGGTCAATCTGAGAGCATTAATTGGAAACTGATGATAGCACACACGAATAAAAAGATAAACTAAAATTCTCCATACATGACAGGATGACCTTCTTCTTCTGGTAAATCGCGGAGCGTTTAAGTGCACCACACCGCCGCCTGCTGCATGGAAGTCGAAAGCGCTCTCTTGTGGTCTAAGAGGAGGAGTCTGTTTCTATGGAAATTTCAAACAAGAAGCCTCAGCACCGGTTTGTTGTCCTGCAAGTAGCTTCAAACCATCAAGCTAACCGCTTCTGTATTATTTTTCTCTTTTAAAAGTGGGAAAAATGTCTAACACAAGAGTCAATCAGAAGAGAACCGCTCTGAAGGTCGCCAAGTAAGTTCATCAATAAAAAAGAGCATGTCAGTAATACATACGTAATGTTTGTAACTTTAATTGAGTTTTAAAGTAACGTAGTATCTTTAAGATTAAGGATTAGTCATGCTCTAAGATTAGTTATGCTGTTCTACTACTAAAACCATTTTTAAACAGCATATTTAGTCCTTTACGATTTATAATGCTGGCTTGAATTGGTTTTGTTTACATTTTTCCTTTACTGGTTAAAGCAGGTTTTCTTTCTTCCAGGTCACCCAAAACACTGAATGTATCCTCTGGAGTATTTCGTGTGAATCAAAGCATCACAAAGACCATCAACCCCTCAATCAGTGGAAAGAGTTTCAGCTCAGCAAGTGACAGTAAAGTTCTGGACAAGACCTTGGCCCAAACACCAAAACACAATGTACAGGTAATGGGTGTTTTTATGAATATGTATGTGGTTATTTTTGTGATTTCTAAGATTATTTCATGAATTCATTCATTTGTGCCATTGCTTCACCAGGTATTTGATGAACATGGGCAGGACGTCACTCCTCACCCATTATATAATCCAGATCCTGGGGTTTTACAACCTAAACAAGGAAAAATATACCCTGCACATGATACGTCATGGGCTACCATGACAGACTTTCCCTCGGTAGCCTTCCAGACCGTCAACACAAGCTTCACTGGACCATTTACAAAGTAATTGGGAAAATATCAAAATATTACTTCTCTGCAGCACTTAGAGTGAACATAAATCTGTACCACACACAACTATCCCACTTTTGCTGCTATAGTAAACAAAAAAGTAACCTCTGCTGTCATATCAGGTCTTTTTTCGGGAGCGTTTCAGCATCCAGATCAAGCCAGACGACAGAATCAGTGACTGATGAAACTAAAGACTTGTTAGTGAAACCAGAATTGTCCAGCAGTCTTTCAGGTTTTTATTTCCATTCATATATTTTTGCCAGGTTCCCTCATTCATTGTCTGATGAATTAATGTTCCGGTGTAGCATTTTGGTGGTTTTGCTCCATACAGATGTTCAGGCTCGTAGAGAGGAGGTGAAAGAGGTCAGGGAGGAAATAATGGACAGGGTGGTGGATTCTTACCTGACTGAGACAGAGACCATCTGGATGCTGGACATTCCTGCAGTGTCTGTGTCGGTAGATTCAGAGGACGCTGAAGCAGTCAAGTGAGTCACAATTATTATAATTTTTTCCCAGTAATAAGTTTGAGTTAATTCTGTAAACTAGAATGACATTTGACTTGTTGGACATTCAGGTTATTAGAATTTATTTTCACTAGCTAAACACACTCAGTCTCATTATAATAATCTGACTGCTTTTTGTTCTTGCGTTTTTAAAGGAAAAGAAACAATGCTTACACGGAACTCTGCAAAAACAGACAGGGCAATGATATGTATGTGGAACGATGGGTGCAAACATTTAATGATGCACCAAAGACGAAGGAGGTCCAGTGTGATAGCATTACAATGGTAGAAAAAGGTAAAATGTCAATATGAGGTGTATTTACTGTATAATCTGCCCTTAAAATATTTTAATCCAGTTTTTAATGTCTCTACCCAGCTGTCATGTCTACCACCTGGGACATGTATGATTCATTCAACAATAATGGTGATGTCAGTGAAAACACTGTGGTCTCCACTGAAGGAAATAAGGCGACTGTCCCAGACTCCTCCTCAATGAGTCACCTCCCGAGCAATAGCGGTCCTGACCAGAGCATGTCTGTGTTCAGCACCACCAGTACAGGTAATTATTTAAAAAAAATAATGTTCTGTCATTCGGGAGAAGCTAAAGAAATAAAAATGCATCAACACTGTCAGGTTATGGTGCTGTGGATATCAAAACATAACATTTTGTAAGTTTTTTAAAGTGTGAAAGTGCAATAAATAACTTTCCATTGATGTACTATTTGGCTGAGATACAACTAAACTTGAAAATCTGGAATCTGAGAGTGCAAAAAATCTAAATATTGAGAAAATTGCCTTTAAAGTTTTTAGCAATGCATATTATTAATCAAAAAATAAGTTTTGATACAGTAGGACATTTACAAAATGTCTTCATGGAATATAATGTTTATATATTTTTGTAATTTTGCTATAAAAGAAGATAATCGATACTGTATTGTTGGCTATTGCTACAAACAAACCCATGCTACTTGGTTTTCATGGTCCAGGGTCACATATGCCAATGATACAATTTTGTGTCTCAAGCAAGTAATTCAGTTATTTCACATTAAATAATGAAAATGGTTAAAAAATACATAAATCTTCCTCCTTTTAATCCAGTCAGTGGCTCAAGTGCTCATCTTGAAAAGATGACTTGTGTGCTTCCGGTGGAGGAAGAGACAGACCATGAGCTGATCCTACAGTCAGACAAATTCAAGCAGGATCTGGCCGTGATGGAAAGAGTGGTTCTGGCCAATATCTTCCAGCCCAAGCTTGCTGCATACAGACAGCTGCCTGTAATAGAGGGTGATGTATTTTGTATATGCCTTTTCATCTCAGTTATCAGAAGTTGTCTTTTTTCACTGAATTTAAATATTTTGATATAAACGTTTGCTAGAATGTGTATATTTCTATGCTGAACAGAATGTGTGCAGACACATACAGTGGAGGAAAGCTGGACAGAGCAGTCTAAAAACTCCCTGAGCCCATTCCTTGAGCATCTCTGGGTCTTCAAGTTTGAGCTCACCAAGGGACGAAATGTTAGCAGTATGACCTGGAACAAGAAAAACCCAGTACTATCTGCCTTACCAACACATTTCATTCACAATTTAGCTATTTTTGTTTTTAAATCTTCACTGAACAACATGTGATTCCTTGCAGGATCTTCTTGCTGTGGGATATGGACAGCTTGATTTCAAAGATCAGAAACCTGGTCTTGTGTGCTGCTGGTCTTTAAAGAACCCCACGGTATTCTGAACACCTTAAAGATAAATATCAGATTTAGCCAGTGCAACAGTGTTTATAAAGTATTTTATTTGTACAGATGTCTCAAGAGTTGTTCATTTAAATATAATGTTCATCTACAGTGCCTCCCAAAATAATATGTGGCCACTGTATTTTTTTGTATGCCATATCATCTTGTGTTTCTGTGAATATTCTTTGTTCGTATGTTTCAGTGGCCTGACCGAATCTTTCATTGTGAGAGTGGAGTCACTGCACTGGATTTCTCAGCTTGTAATGCCAATCAGTTGGCGGTAGGAATGTATGATGGCACCATTGCCATCTATAATGTACAGACCACAGAACAGACACCCATCATTGACAGCAGGTGGGGCTGTGAGCATGCCTTCTTTTGATCAGCAACAGGAAGTTACAGGTTATAACTTAGTCAAAATAGGTTTCTCTAGTGGTCCTCAACTGCTGGTTTGCGACCCAAAAAACATTCAAAATTATGTTTATATAATTTAGGGTAGCAATAGTAATAGACTTTAAAGTTCATACATTCAGTCAAACAATTTATCTAAAATTTAGCCAATTATTAATTCTTTGTTACAGTATATTCAGATAATTTATTTATGAGGCTGACATTTTTAAACACACATACATACATGTACATAAGCAACATTGCTTATCTATAACCTGAAAGTCATATGGTGCCTATATAGTGTGTATGCATATCAAAACTGTATTTTTAAACAAATACAGATATATTACAAAGACTAATCTGCTTTATGATGTCCTACTTTCATCAACTAGCAGTAAGCCAAAGGGTTATGCCTCTTATTTTATGGTATTCAAAGTAGACAAATCTATTATTTTTATGACATGTAACTGAAAAATTAGATGACACAATTTAAGGCTAGTCTAAGCATTTTATATAATGGTCCACAGATCTTACCTTTAATTTTTTTAGTGCTCATAATGCTGCTGACTCTGAATTTGACAGTAGTGAAGTCAACAGAATACTGTGTACACAATGCCGTGTCATCTTCTAACAGTGACTGCGCCAACATGCACGCATGTCCGGTGTGGCAGCTCAGATGGGTTGATCATGACACAGGCCTGGCTGGAGAGGATAAAGGGGAAATGCTCATCTCTGTATCAGGTGATGGAAGAATCAGCAAATGGATCTACGACAAAGGATTGGAATGTGTTGGTATGTTCAAATGGGGAAAAAGTCAAAGTATTATTTTTCCATTTTTCAATCTAATACAAAACCAGAACAAAAAAACACCTTTAGGCTTTATTTTTACAGTATGTTAAGGAGCAGGGTTTCATATATACTCTATCATTAGGATACATGAAACTATAGCACAATATTACAAGTTCAGTTGCTTTTAATAGCCTCATTTCTGAATGTTTGAGCCTCATGTTGCTTAATTTGTAATTTTTCTGAGTTAGATTTGATGAGACTAAAGTCGCCTAACATGATAGCCAACAACCAGCGGCAGATCTTATCCCTGTCTCCTGGGCTGTGCTTCGATTTCCATCCTAATGTGAGAAATATCTTGAAAATAGTAGTACATCTCATATATTCACAGAAAGCTGCAAACGAGACTTATTAGCTAATGCTGTTATTTTACAGGATTCCAAAATCTACCTAGCCGGAACTGAGGAAGGTTGTATTCACAAGTGCTCTTATTCATATAACGAGCAATTTTTGGAAACTTACAAAGCCCACACAGTATGTAGAAATAATTGTCTCGTTTTTTTAAAGTGCTTTATTGTTGCAAAATGGAGTCTTCATGCATCTTTAAACACTTTTTTTTCTATTTACTCTGCACCTTTCCTTAGGGTCCAGTATATAAGGTTACATGGTCACCATTCTGTTCAGGCGTTTTCCTAAGTTGTTCTTCAGATTGGACTATTTATCTGTGGAAGCAGGACCTTTTGAAACCCGTGCTGGGTTTCAACTCTGGTCAGAAGGCTGTGTTTGATATCATGTGGTCCCCTCACTGTGCTTCTATTTTTGGAGCTGCTCGTGAGGGCAAGGTGGAGATCTGGGACTTGAGAGTCAGCAGGTAAAATCTTGCCTCCTATTCAGTAGCATTTTGATAGTTTTGAATAAAAATAATCATTTTTGGCGCTCAGTCTTTCTATCCAGCTATTTACAGTGCACTCCATTTTTGTTTAACAGTCTGGACCCGACGATTGTGAGCGTGACCAGTCCGGGAGTGAATCCGACAGCTCTGCTGTTCACCCCTGAGACAGACTGTCTTCTGGTGGGGGACAGTGAGGGCCAGGTCACTGTGTACAAGCTGAAAAACCTCCACACTGGAGACAGCACACAGGTCAGGCCTTATCTCTTCATTTCCACATGTTTCGATCTGTGCCATATTATAAGTAACCCATTTACTCAAATGTCAAAATCGTTTCTATCTGTTGTGTAGGTGGAGGCATTGGAGGATGTAATTCGGACCACACTGTCCAGTCAACACACATTAGGAAAGACTGACAGAGATGTATAGTAGGGTCAGGCTGTTTATCTTTACCACTCCATCATCATAATTTATATTCTCTGGCAGACTGAGTGACTCCATTTTACATAACAATGGGATTACAGCACACTGCCTGTTTGTGCTTATTTATAGGAATAAATATACTCTTACAAAACAATGAGCTGTCTTTTTGGGTAAATTGTTGTATGGTAAATTATTTGTTATTTGTAATATAGTAAAGTAAATGACTCATTATGGTCATTATGGATAGTATAACATAGTTTTGTAAACTATTTAACAAAAGGTAAAAAATATATATTGTAAAGAAAAAAAGGAGATAGCAGAATTGTTGCATTTCAAACAATCTATTTTGAGAACATTTTTGCAATTAGGCATTGATTGGTAAACATTTTTCCCAGTCATAATTACTAAAGGTTATTGCAACTTTTTATCTCAAATTTGTGAGATATAAACTCGCACTTGCAAGTTATAAAGTCAGAATTGCATGATATTAACTTGCAATTTCCGAGTTATAAAGTTTAATTATAAGTGGAAAAAAAATACTGATAAATTCACACTGTTTATTTTGACTTTTTAACTGACTTTTAATATGACTGACTTTATATCTCGCAATTGTGACTTAATATTTTGCAATTCTGACTTTACATCTCGCAATTGAGACTTTATAACTCGCAATTTTGATTTTATAACTCGCAATTCTGACTATAACTGTCAATTTTGACTGTTTAACTTCCAATTGCGAGTTAATATCTTGCAATAACAATAACAATAGTTGCAATAACATTTTTATTTTTTTTTGTGGCGGAAACGGGCTTCAATACTATACTGTATTGTTTTGTTTTTCATGGAAACCACAGACAGAATGTAAGTGTTTGTTTTATGGTAATGGACGGACATTTTTATTACCACTTGGCCACCACACATTACATCTTATCTACAACATGAGGACCACATCACACTTTTAGAAATGACTCATTACTGAACTGTTTTTCTCTCTTACATCTCTGAAAAATCTATCATATGAGCTTTTTAGTACAAATCAAACAATTTAGCGAAGAAGATGCAGCTCAGCTTATATAAGAGCTTTTAAAAAGAACAGCTGTGACATTATGACAGGAAATGGATCCTGCTTCTTTACTAATGTATATGGGACTTTTAATCCATATGGCATATGGTCATATATATTTCAAAAAACTTTTCCAAATTAGTTTTTGTGTTGAAGGATAAGTTTGTATTATATTATATTATATTATATAGTTAAAAATTGAATTAAGAGACATTTGTAATGTAATATAATTTAATATAATATAATATGATGTTCAGTGTTTCCCTGTTTTTGGTGCTGGTCTGAAAGCCAACTCTCACTTGCAGCTTATATATTATATTTTATTACATTATTTCATTTAAAATTGAATTAAGAGACATTTGTAATATAATATAATATAATATTCAGTGTTTCCCTGTTTTTGGCATGAGACACTGGTTTGAATGCCAGCTCTCACTTGCATTTTATATATTATATTACATTATATTACTTAAACTACCTTTTGCAGTCATTTTTAATTTAATATAGCATAAAATTAATGTTAAAAAAGTGACATTTACAATGTTTTCTAAATTGAGATCAAATTTAATTAACAAACATTTGACATTAACATCATAATATTTATATCCACTTTTAATTGTAAGCTTATGTACAATGTCCTTCAACACAAAATCTCATATATTATACAATATACAAATGTCTGTTAATCAAATTGCAATTGAATCCAGGAAACTTTCTTTCTATATAAAGCAAATACAATGTAATAGTTTGATGCCAAACTTTTTTCTTAATATTCCTCCTTTATTGTTTCCTTGTATTGACCACAGACTTTTATGTTATTTTGTCACATCAGCCATAAAACCATAATGGCTGGGATTATAGTCATATTGCTCATTTGCACTACTTTTTCTCATAGACCAACTAGGTTTAAGGTAACAGAATTTGATGGTCACATCAGCAGATAGTGGACATCTGTTTTGCTCGGGGAGCAGCATTGGTCTTTATGTGACTAGATTATCCATTCATTAAGGAGAGCATCACTGCAATGAGACCATTAAACTGGAGAAGTAAAGAGACAACAGCTTGTCCCTAAGGATGTAATTTTATTCCAGATTGGGGCAGTAAAGCACCTAAATACCTGCTGGCCTTTGTTTTCCGATCAAATTTGTTTGACTTGAGGGGATCGAGTAAGTGTTGGGTGGGGTTTGGACAAAGCCGTACAACATGCCGCCATAAATTGGGGTCACGTCTCATGGGCTAATCAGACGTTTGCCAGACCTGAGAGAGATTGGCAGAAGATCCAGAGGACCTTAAAGAGACAGAAGGAAACCGTAAGGGCAGAAGAGGAAGCCACTATGAGAGGTTTTCACAGCCCTGCTCTGCTGCTGCCTGCTCTGCTGCTGTGGGCTGTGTGTAGCGTGTCAGAAGTGCAGGCTGATGTGAAGATGGTCAAGCTGTGTGGCCGAGAGCTCATCCGAGCCGTCGTCTACACGTGTGGCGGCTCCAGGTGGAGGAGGTTCAGAAGTCCGCAGGATATGGAAGGTCAGTTTGTTATAGTGATAGATTCATACTAATTAAGAAAATGGCATGTGTCTTAAATGCTGGTGTTAGTGTTGGGCATGTGCATATATTTTCTAAAATGTATTAATCTACCAGCAGCCCCGTCATTCTCTAGAAGTTCTGTTCGTTTTTAATTCATTCCATTCAATAATGGAATCTACTGTAGATTAAGAAGTTTAAAACCATTTTAAAAATGTCCAATTAATATTTAAAAAAAATTATTTATTTAAAAATACAGTGTATGTATATATGTGACCCTGGACCACAAAACCAAAAGGTAAAGTTTTACAAAACTGAGATGTATACATCATATGAAAGCTCAATAAATAAGCTTTCTATTGATACATGGTTTGTTAGGAT
>JAUMHR010000050.1:9465617-9486724 GCA_032361145.1 Enteromius fasciolatus
CTTAGAAATCATGGAGGGGTCTACAATTTTCAGCATAGGTGCATTTCCACTGTGAGAGACAGAATCTAAAAAGAACAGGGATTCTGGCCCACTTCCTCCCTACAGATCTTCTCTAGATCTGTCAGGTTTCGGGGCTGACAGTGGAAATGCACCTATGCTGAAAATTGTAGACCCCTCCATGATTTCTAAGTAAGAGAACTGATCCAGAGTTCCACCTGGAGCTGCATCGGCTGTCAGTGGCTCAGTTTGATGCTTTGATACTGCCTCGTATACAAAAATAAGACCACCAACTTCCATGAACTCAGCATGCAAAAAAATTAATAACAGACACCAATCTGGATTTTGGTGTTTCCTTGTATGTTGGCTCTGAATTTTCAAAATACCTCTCAAACCGCTTGCTACAGAAGCAAAAAATGAAAGTTTAGAAGACAGTGTGCAAATGTGATTGACTCAGCGTGAGGTCATTTATTTTTTTTAATGTGCGAAAATGTTTTGACTGTGTGCAAAGACCATCTTCTGTATGTGAGGAGCTTTGTGTGAGTTGTTATTTATGAATTCTTCACTGATGTGTTTCTTGCGTTTTATTATGCTTGATGGAGAAGATTATTATCAACACACAGTGATTTCAGTCTAGTCCTCACACAATTTGTAATATAACAAAAGTCTGGACTAAATACTTTTATGATGCATTTATAATGTTTCAATAACGTAATTTCAGTGTGTTTTGTTCCATGGAAGAAATAATAGCAAAGGGGTTTAGAACAACATAAAGGTCAGTAAATTACCACTGAATATCCTTTTTGGTGCTTTTAGTTGCCTAGAGTTTGTGTTTTTGTGAAAAGTATATAATGTAGATTTCTTATACATTTCTGATCTTGAAATGGGAGGAGGTAGCTGCAGTAGGGATGATGGGCAACAGGGGGCGGAAATGAGTTACAAGTGGGAAGAGTAAAGGAGGGCTTCTTCTACTGTGCTGGAAAGGGGTCATACAATCAGACAAAACCAGGACCAGGACTATGAATGAAGTGAATCTCATTTAAGCAATGAGTAGATTTGAGTTGTACAGTAATGCTGAGCATTTCAATGTATTATCTTTAACAAAAAATAAAATAAAAATAAAAAAATGTTGAGAACTTGGAACAATGCAACAGAAGACCATCTGAATTTAGACTTGGAAAAATGACATTTTGCACATTGCAACTCAGGGAGATGTAAAAACACTGAATGCTAAAAAACTACTTTTAAACAAATGAATTGTTTAGATTCTAGATTCTACATTTTTAACTTATTATTTGTGACCCTGGACCACAAAGACAGTTACAGTTATTAAGTGTCAATGTTTCAAAATTGAAATTTATACATCATCCAAAAGGTGAAAAAATAAACTTTCCATTGTATGATTTTATAACGATAGGACAATATTTGGCTGAGATACAACCATTCGATATCTGGAATGTAAGGAAGAAAATGTTCTTAGATGTTCTTAGCAATGCATATTACTAATCAGAAATTACGTTTTAATATATTTATGTTAGAAAATGTACAAAATATTTTCAAAGATCTTATGATCTTTGGCATAAAAGCTAAATTGATTATTTTGACCCATACAATGTATTTTTGGCTATTGCTATATCCCAGCGACTTAAGCGACTGCTTTTGGCGCAGAGTCACATATAAGATGGACATACATACACATCTGTCTGGACTAGATATACAGTGCATGTAATACATTAAATTGTTCCAATTAGTTATAGGTTTTTATATGTTTGACAATATATTGGAAATGTAAAATACTTTTTTGTAAGGAATCATTTATCCTCAACATCAAACAACTACAAAACTAAAGCCAATGCCATTTTGTTTCCTTGTATGTAATCCACAGAGCATCATAGACTTTGATATCAAGTAGGAATACGCTACATTTGTCTTTGAATGAAACACAGCATAGGTTGTGGTGGATGTTGAAGATAAAGTTTAAAGATGTGAATTTCCCTGTGAGGATAAAATAGATGTGGCAGTAAAGCTTGACATTTGCAGCATGACGATGTTAGAAATGCTTTTACCCAGGTGCAACATCAGAGAGACCTCCACTCATCTAGTATGGCGGCAGGCATACTGATCAGCTCTGCTGCCACTTGGGCCAAATTCCAGACCACACTTCAAACACTGAGAGGCTCTGTGTGTGTGTGTGTCATCTGTTCAAACAGGATGGTGGTGCTCTTTGAATTTTCTGAAGAGTCTACTGCCAGACAGATGTTTTTCAGGGACTAAAAGACTCTTCTGTTCCTGGTTCTTGATGTCAGTGCAGATGTGAGATGAGGGATGTTGCATAACTGTTACAGGCGCCACAATCGCTAACATGCATGATGAGCTAGACACACATGTTGTCTTTTATGGGTGTGAAGAGCAAAATATGACAAAGAATTAAAAATGGATGAAGTAAATACTATGGCAGATATTGCCGGACTGTAATCAACATGACAAAAGTAAAGGGAAAAATACCTTTCTAAATGTTAAACAGTCTTTGGTAAGTTAAAGAAATATTCTGGGTTATTTACAATTAATGTATATGGACAGAATTTAAGGCCTGCTGAAGATCACTTCATAAAATACAAGTTTTTGAGAAATAAATGAAAATGTATAATTTTATACAAGAGCAGCAACATCAACCTGATAAAAGACTATTTATTATTAATGTTTTTTCATTAATAATAATTGCAATTAATCTCCTGCCAAGTAATAGTTCAGTACCCAAACTGCAGAATGTTGTAGTTGTTATTATTATTATGAAATAATAATAATAAAATAATAATAAAAACACCGGTCACAGGTGTTTTTATTATTTTAGTTTACAAAAATGTACTATACATTATTTTTTACTGGCTTCAAATGTGGCTCATCCAATCAGAATTAAGCATACAAACTTTACATTTTTATTCTATCAAACTGCAACTATGCCAAAAGTAACTTGATTATGTGGACCAAAAACAGTGGAGCAGAATTAAGCCTCAACTTAGTGTACGTTTATTAGTGTATTTTGGGGTTATATTTTGGTGAAACCAAACGAAAATAACCAGGTTTACTTTTCAGCTGCTCAGACATTGAATATATTGTATGCAGTTTTATCAGTCTGCAATCAAGCATTTAATTTTTATAGTTACACTTTAATTAGTTACGGTTTGTACTGTGAGAGTAGCATATTTAAAAAAGGTTTATTGGCTGTGCTGGCAGCTTTATTGCCAGTCCATTGACATCAAGCCATAAATTATCTGGAAAATTCCTTTAAAGACTCTTTACATGACAATGACCTCATTTTACATTTTCATATTTACTAGTTTAATCACCGGTGCAAATGAAAAAGATCACCATGAATGAGCTATGCTCTGATAACTGACAATATGGGAAATGTAACCATTTGTTACATTGTTGAATCAGTGGTCTCCATCCCCATCCAGTAAACCAGGAAGGGTTTATACAGTAGCGTACCTGCTGGCAAGTCTGCCCGTCTCTCAAAGCTGGGAAGTTTGTCTACAAAAGCGTCATCTTCTGACATCAGACAATTACGTCAGCCCAAAAGACAGGACAAGAAAAACGACAAAACACAAACAAAAAAATAAACGCAATTTAAATAAAATGACAAATAATTGCAAAGAAAATGGAAAAGATCACAATTATTAAACTCAGACGTCACAGTTGGATGCACGGCACACATTTAAAATTGGAAAAAGATGATAACTGAAAAAAAATGTAATGGTGTGGGGAAAAAAATGACCAAAGCTGAAAAAAAATCCATAAGGGTGGAATAGCACGAGCAACGGATAGACCTACACTCATCCAAAGCACTAGAATCGTGATTAATGAAACAAAGTAGTTTGCAAACCTCTAGAAAAGCTGACATAAAAAAAAAATAATAATAATAATAATTAAAAGTAAACTCCCTTTCCAGCATCAATAAAAGCATCCAATAACAGCATTCTATTTGGTACAGCAGAAGCCATACAGTAAGTTGCATTTCAAAAAGTCCAGCAAAGTCACAAATGGCTATCTGTTATAGTAATTTACCTTTAAATAGTTTGTTTTCTACAATGCAAAGACCAATTACTTGAATTGTATTCAGAATTGTAGGGATTAACAAAACTTTTTAAGTAATCGTAGCAATTATTTCCACTTAAACAAGCAAAAGACCAACTGATGCACAAGCTATTATACTGCATATGAGCTAAACTCAATTTTTTATCCACACAATTAATCTTTCATAATTTCCAGTGATCTAAATACATGAAAACAGAATAATGGAGATTTCACTTCTGTATTTTAAACAAAACAGCATCATCACCATACCGTTTTAGTGCAAACTAAAGCCAAAGCTGTAAAAATGTTACGACAATGAATTCAAAAATGAACCAAAAACTGAGCCTCGTTTTGTCAAATTCTAGTTTGAAAGGCAATTTCCAGAGCAGACACATAAAGACAAAGCAGCATGGCAAAGCAGAGAGAGTGATGGGAAATGGAGTCACACCTGACACAGAAATGGAGAGCTCTTTACCGACGGTGGGAGTAGTGGCGGCACTCAGAGAGTTGGTGGAGGAGATTGAAGAGGTGCTTTCTGCACGGGCCAACGGAGCCAGAGGAGGGGGGCTTGACGAGTGTACAGGGGGGCTGAACGGCCGATTCTGACAGGGAAAGCAGGGAAAAGGAAGAAGAGGCAGAAGGGAAGTTAAGTAACAGAAGAGTAGGGGTTTATCATTATGGTCAGGTGTGTTTGTTTTAAGGTTTTTTTTTTTTTAAGAATATTAGACACACAGTATATATCAAGCTTGGTCTGGTATTTTGAGGGGTGAGTTCTGATCACTCAAGACTTACAAAAGCTTCAAAAATTACTTTGGCCATGGAAAAGTCAGAGATATTGAGATTTTGCTGGGAACTAAAAGGGACAGTAATAGTTACAAGTTTTGAAAGTACTGTAAATTTTTTATGATATCACGTACCACGTCCCCTACACTTGGTTTCCCAGGTGGCAGTTTGGGTCGTGAGGGTGGCCGAGGTGGGGGAGGGGGAGGGGGAGAGCTGCTGGTAGCCAAAGGCGTAGAGGGGCGTGCAGGGGAAGAGGAGCCTGTGGAGCGAGAGTATTCCATTAAAGCAAAGCCATTCAGAGAGTAACATGCATCAAGAATGTAGGCTACTTGACTGGAATAGCCTCAGAAAATAACTATACCAAACTGCTCAGATTAAATAAAACCAGAAACTTTACAGCAAAATCTGCAAAGATTGCACAAATAGTGAAAACAAAAACATGATTTGAATCTTTAGGATGCATGATAATGGCACATACAAGTAGATGCATGATGCCCCTGATTAGAGCACTGCCAAAATTTGAAACTTAAAAATGTAGTAGCACCATTACAAACAGTAAGACTATGTGTCTATATATAGAAAATAATGAGGCAAAAAGTTGTCAGATACCCTTCATTCCTCTTACTAAGAAGGCACTTCTGTAAAAACCTACATAACATGATGGTGACTTGAGCAGAATGACTCAACCAAATATGTATTTTCGTATTTGTATTATTAGCTCAGGGTATATTCTATTAATCAAAATCAGTTATTTCCCCTAAAGTGGATTGTTTTTATGTTGGTGGTTTCATTGCTTGAGGGCTAGTTCACCTAAAATTTAGGGCTTCAACTAATGATTATTTTGGTAATAAAATGAGAAGTGACAACTGGCAGATTTTTTCCACACAAAACGTACAGATGCATTTAATTGCTATTCAAATTTGTTGTTGATTATTGTCATTGAGCTTCATTTTGTTGTAGCCTTACTAAAATTACTCTGTGATCATTGCTCATAATCCAAACCTCAGGTGCATAGAAGGTAAGGTTTAGCCCAAACGTCTACATTGCTCTCATTAATACAATAAAACTGGATGGGGACCAGCAGATGAAAAGCATAGTAAAACATACAACTCATATTTCTGTAGCCTTGTGTGAGGAACAGACTAAAACATTAAATGAAAATCACTATCAATAAATGAAAGAAAGAAAAGCTTCTGCTAATAACTCTTTATGTGCTCTCCAGAAAACCTCATTCAGGTTTCATTAGACAAGTCAAATGATGTTGACAATGTTTATTGTTAAGTGAACTAAAGCTTTAATGTTCTGTGACCTCTGGACTGGTTGACAGTTGTTTTTTAGATAGTACTCACCGCTTTCATTTCCACTTGTAGCAGCTGGAGGAATGGGCCCTGGGGATGACACCACCGCCCTGTATGTGGGAGGTGGAGGAGGAGGAGGTGTTGAATGCGGTCCTTGACCAATCTCTTTGGGGGAAGCGCTGCTCTCACTTGGATCCTCTTTAGATGGGGTCTCCTCGGGGCTCTTCTCATCCTCTTGGTTCAGAACCAAGGGTGGAGGGATTGTGCATTCACTTGTCTCTAGAATGGTTGGCGGGCTGTTGGTTGAGTCAGATTGGGACTCTATCAGAGAAGCACATGGCGCAAAGTCTGTTTTGGAGTAAGAAAGATCATCTGGTTTTGGTGGGGGTGGGGCCTCTTCAATCGGAGGAGGCGGGACAGTTGGAGGAGAAGGAGTGGTGTCTGTGGGAACATGTGGGACAGGAGGGAAGCTATCCTTTGGTGACTCAATGGAAGGAGGAGAAGGTGCTGGCTCTGCAGGAGGAGGTGGAGATTTTTGTAAAAGAGGATTCGGCTCCTCTGATGGAGGGGGGGATTTAGGTAATGGGGGTGCTGGTTCTGCTGGGGGAGGTGGAGATGAAGGGAGTGGAGGTGCTGGCTCTCCCTCCGAAAGAGGTCTTTGAGGCGACTCATCGCTGAAGCAGACCCACTTATCACCAACATCTTGAGCAGGATTTGGAGAGTCTTCTGGGCCAAAAATGTTGTCTAGATCAGCTATAGAGGGCCTCTGCGAGGTTTGCCTTGAATTTTCCTCTTCTTTCTGCCCATCTGCATCAGGCACCACAAAAATATCATAGAAAAAAAACAGAGAAATGATAAACAGGCAAAGGGGAGGACAAAGGAAAAGTCAACACATACCTTCACTCCAAAAAGATTTTTGCAAGACAGAGTACCAAAAGTCAAGCACAAACAAAACCAGACACATACTCGTTGGGGTCAGATATTGTTATATACCAGGGGTGACCAAACCTTCTCCTGGAGGGACAACTTCCTGCAGAGTTTGGCTCCAATGTACCCCAACAGACCTTAATTGGGATTGGAACTACAATCTGCAGAACAGTGGTCCTCCAGGAGCAGAATTAGACAGCCCTGGTATAGACTGAGGTCTGGAGATCTTACCGGTAGGTTCTGAAGAAGGAGATTCAATCGGAGGGGGAGAGGTCGGCACATTCTTAGGCGGAAGCGGAGGCAGAGCTGCAATGACATTAGTGCGGCTGAGACAAGCTCTCACATACACCCCCCCACCCCCCATAGGCCACGCCTCCATGCCCCACAGCACCATGCAAAGGCAAGGTCTCATTCAGGTAGTCAGGGACAACAGAGAAGGACTGTGGCATGGGATGAATAGCTGAGACTCTATGATAACACTTCACTCTTTGTGACCTAGTAATTCATGCTATTTTTATTATTTAGGATGTTAAAGAAGTTTTATGTTAACATATGTAGCAAGATCACTTATTTGCTTAGTATGCTTTTACTAGGGCTTGCACAGACTAGTCAATTGATCTTAAATTTCTACAATTATTTCTGAAGCCTATAGAGGGGGGTGACCAAGATACTTAGGGGAACATAAAATTGACTGAAAAAAAAATCTCTTTACTAGAGCTTTCAAAATAAACATGTTTCTGAAATATTTCATATTAAATAAAAAATTAAATATGCTTAACATAATATTATGTAATAACACATAGAAAGAACTGGTCAGAAATAATTTATTTTATCCTCTTGACATTCCTAGAGGAATCTTGTTTTATATCATTATTATTTAAATGGCTTATACACCTTACATCAACCTAATAATGACTAAGAAAAATGCACAGTACATAATACAAAGATAATATTTATTTATTAAGCTTTAGCACAACAACAAAAAAACACCTTATAACATCACGCTTAATATGTTTCACACACAATATAATGGGTAAATAAAGCTGTTTTTAGTCTAGTCATTATGTGTTATGTGGCAACAACAGGAATATAATTCCTCTGCCCACAAGCTGCCTCTCAGTTCAGCTGCACGCTATTAGCCTTGAGTAGTAACTTATAATGTGTAAATATTTGGAGTGCTTTGCAATAAACTTTCTCATCCGCATCATGTTAGCTGTGTTGAACAAACTTTGCAGCTGGCTGTCAGACCAGTCTTTGATTCATTTACATAAGATTCACACTTCACGGTTGACTACTTTCCTAGGCGACTAGTCATATAGTACAAAAAAATAAATACAAAAATTCACGCAAGCCCTAGTACAGACACATTTATGTAAAAATGAATTTAGAAATATATCACTATTAGCAAGCCGAACATTTGCTTCATTTAGCCTTGTCCTTAAAATCAACCCACACAGTGTAATTTTCCTTTTTTCTAGGTTTAGACTACAAAAAATAGGCCACATTGAGTAAACCGTCACCAAATGACATGAGTACAAGATGAGCTGGATGACTCTTAGGATTTTGATTGTTTTCCTGCCTAATGGCTTTGAAATTAGTAGGTTAATGGAGACTGCCAAAGGGAAAGTTATTAAAATAAAAATTCGGAGGCAATCATGATTTTTCCACTCAGACAACCGTTCACCATTTTGGAACGTATGGATTTATGATACCAGGATGATGGCAATCATGCCACACAAGCAATGACTTACTTCCTGTAGGAAAAGGTCTTGCCAGAGAGGAGTCTAGGTGTTGCTCAGACAGGGGTGCACCCCAAACCTCAGGTTCCTCTATCACCACTAATTTATGGAAGAGGACATGATACACAGTCGATGGTGGAGAAGAATTAACAACTGTGTGACTCACAGAGAGGAAGGAATCACCATGCAACGCTTATCCATCCCTATTTCTGTAATAAATGGCCTATGAGTCTAATTGATTTCATTTCAACTGCTGCAAATGGAATTGAGTGGGAGTCAACACAACTAGTGAGCTCTAATGAATGTTCTGTTCTGTAGTCTACATTACAGAAAGCTAAAAAAGAAGGTACTGATTATAGAAGCATAAGAACAATCAATATTTGGAAAAATAATAGTCATCTTTAAACCCTCTGTGAGTCATTTGACGACACATACTGTATATGACATAGAAAAATGAATTTTTGTTTAAGTGAATGAAGTGAATCTGGGTTGTGATCAGGTTCTGTTGGATTGTGAATGTATAATTTTAGTAATAAGCAGCACTAAGGTGTAAGGATATGGTTATAAACAGTACCTTCACTGGTCTTCTGCTCATCAAAGGCTGTCTCCAGCGGAGGGCCGAATAAGGCTGTTGCATCCTCTGGCACTGGAGATTTCTTATTACTGAAATGGAGGAGAATTAAGACAGATTTGCATGACTCATCCACACAGATGCACACCAGTCACATCCAGGCTGCAACTCTCAAATTGTGTAATATAATCCATTTAAAGTCATTTAACATCAACAAATGTTTAAATGATTTTCAAACAACGCTATATATATATAACCATATTGGGTAACACAACAATTTTAGCATATAGGGACCAATTGTCTCTAGAATCATCCAGTTTAGCATGCCTATTATTAACATGTGCTCTGTTAATCAGTGCTTATAAAAGCACATATTCTGCATGGCCATATTCCACATCCCCAACTACCCTACTCACTATTAATAAGCAGAAAATTTGGATTTTTTTTAGGCAAAATTATAGGTAATGGGTTGTTAATAGCAGAAACTGAACCGTACAATAAAGAGACTCCGCAGTTTTTAAAATGTAAATGTAAAATGTGTAGTATTCTGCTTTTTAATTTAGTTTTGTTATTTTAGTCCCAGCACAAATTGCTCCAGTGATAGCAAACATAGACTGCACTTTATCAGAACTGGACCATACTCAAAATAATAACATTCAGGTTAAGCCTCTTTGTCAAATTTACAACGAACAGTATACTTCAGTGCTTATCTTATGAAATCATCTTATAAATATTTACCGCTACATTTAGCATTATAATTAGTGCTGTCAAACAATTAATTGTGATGTTGTGTATATGTATTATGTATATATAAATACACACACATACAGTATATATTTTGAAAATACTTACATAATATATCATAAATAAATATATTTGATATGTAAACATAACATATTTTGTCTAAAAAATGTATGTATTCATGTGTGTGTTTATATATACATTACACATATATAGCACACAATTAATCGTTTGACAACACTAATTAAAATGCAAAATATACCTGCACCTAAATGTCTTAGACATTCACTTATTTGTGATATTAGGCCGTTTCTTTTTATTTTTTGATTGCAATATAATATGGAAAAATATTATAATATTAAATATACATAAAATTGAAAAATATTTTTTTTGTGTGCACACTTGTGGTCTTCTACAATTTATTTTTATTTTTATTTTAGTTAACAAAATAATAAACTTGGAAACAATGAAGTGAGTAAATGTATATAAAGATACCTAGCAGGCTCAGGAGGGGGCGCAGGTGCAGGTGTCGGGGAAGGGGCAGGAACAGGAACAGGAACACGAGCAAGCGCTGGAACAGCACGTCTCGGTCGTGCAATTTCTTCACCTGAGGTTAACAGCATGATCAAATGAACACTAATAAACTGCACCGACTCAAACACATGCAAACAAACCTCTATATTCACATTTTAATTCCAGACAACTATTTAGTGTCAGATGTGAATCGACATAGACATCAAACTCATAAACCTAAGAACTAATTGCATTATGTGTACTTACCGGGATTTCTTTTTGCCAGCCCCTGAAACAAACAGAAGGCCAAAACATTCATAAGACTAAAAGCTCATAACACCATATCTCTCATCAGTTTAGAAGAGTGCATTTTGGGTAAATTTAATCAAGGGAATGGTGAGTCAAATTCAGACAAAGACTTTGCCTTGATGCCCTGTAAATTGCTGTTTCATAATGCATTCTACAGCTGACAGAAGAGCTGATTCCTATAAACAATTTGATCTGACGGCACTGAAAAGAAATAACACTAGCATCAATGTTATTACATCAGGTTCTTCATAGTGACTGTGAATTTCAAATCGAAGAACACAGCATTCTTTTTTAATTGTCAAAATTGCATCCTTTGTACCAAATATGAAACGATATTCAGATAATAGTTTAGATTAAAAATTTGCTTTAGGCAAGGCTCTAAAACACCCAGACTACAAATCATAAAAACGCATTAGTTTGATCCCCAAAGCAGCATTTTTTGGTAACATGAGTTTATAGCACATGAGTAAGCAATATTTCTATTCACATGGGCCAGTTAATTAGCTAGAAACGACCAGCTGTGTGACAGAGAATGTGAATAAAAGTGCTAATGTTAATGAACAGTCTATAAAGACTAAACATTAATTAAAAAAAACAACAACACACTGATTCCGACCTTTACATTTCTCTATGGAAATATCATTACATGGAAGTATCATGTCTCTACACAACAATTATTTTAACAAAGGTATATTTAAAATTCCAAAGTTCTGCTTCTGCAACTGAATAACAAAATGGTTCAAGCACATTGGAGAACAGAAAAATAATATTAAAAGACACTTACCGGACTACGTCTCTGTGACCAGCAAAAAGGAAGAGAGAAGAGACACCTGGTCAGAAAGTGATAAATCAGTAATACAGACTTCAATCAAAAGCAACCTCTGTACCTAAATATTTACCTTTATGATGTACCTTAATAATGATTTTAATTTAACAATGTTTTCATTTTAAAACCCAAGGAAGACCATTAACAAAAGTTAACAAAATTAAGATTAAAGATCTGTTTATCACACAAAACTATCATACAGACGGAGAAAATACGGAACACAAGTCATACTGAGCACTTTATTATCATTTGTATTGTATTTTGTGAATCTAAAAGTTCCAGTTCAAAATTCAGCTTTTTGCTTTTGAATGTGATAAAGGATATTTTTATGCAACCGTGAGGATAACATTAATATCTCTATAAAGATCTCATTTTATGTTAGCGCAATTAAAAATAACTTGGAAATACTCTGCTTTAAAAGGCACTTTTCCAGTTTTCAGCAATTCTTGAATATGGTATTTATGCAAATACTGCCAACGTTGCACCTGTGCAGTGCTGCTTGTCTCAGCACTGTTTAGTCTTCAGAGGATCTAAAAGCATAGAAAGTATGTACTGCTCACGAGTAACTTTCTCTAAGAGATATTGTATGTCAAATTAAAAAATTGTGGTCATGATACTCCTGGACCAAATGTTACGGACCTGGACCACAATTATAATGCAAACAAAATGACAAAAAGTTAATTTTATATTGACATTTGCTCTAGCTGTGGACATCTGCTCCTGCTCGCTTCAATTTAACATCATTTTTTCATAGCTGGATTAAGTCCAGGGACAAGGGCTCGGAGTTCAGTCTGCCTGGTGAGTTCTGAGTGATTAGACTAAAGTACCAGTGACAAAGTCTAATCCTATAGACTGTAAGTAATGGTCACCACCAATCAAAGCCAAGAGTAGACAAGCAGAAAGACTGGCATGCAACCAAACACTTTATTGTAAGAGTTAGGCTGATGATTAATGCTGCCAACTCATTCAAATAATAAACAGTACAAAAAGTATGAAATGAAACATGCACAAACACCAGATGCAAAAGAACAAGATCAAAATTCATTGTTCACCTAAAAAAAAAAACTAAAACTAATGTCCAACAGGGTCTAAGTACATAAGCCTATTTTAATATACTGTACAATGCTAGGTAGTTTCATAATCAGATTCCAGATATAAAGTACTTATAATTAGATTATATTACATTTTTAAATACTTATAATCAGATTACAGTTACTTTATTAATTATTCCATGATTACATGTTATTTACACAAAAGCAGTAAAATTCTCATAATTTATTGATTATAGCTCATTTAAAATATTTTTTTAAATACATTCAGAAAGTCATCTAATGATTTTATTTACATTTATTTTAACATATTCAATTATAATTTTTAAAAATATAATGATTAACTTACGAACTCCATGCAGATCCCTAAAACCATAATATTTCCTTCTCTTCTAATTTATATATCAATATGGCACAAGATAAATTCTTATTTTATATCCTTTCCATGAGTAAACCGTAAACAGTACAGTCCCTAAACGTCTCTGAAGTCATTTATTTACATACATGAAAGACAAAATATATTCACAAAAAACTATTTTGTGCATAAAATAAAATATACATTCAGAAATTATGTGTCACAAACACAAAAGTCAATTCATAGATGTACAGCTGAGCACCAATCATTGGCAGCGAACTCCTTCAACAAGGGTTACTCTTTAGCCAATCGGATTTAAGTCGGTCAATTGACCAATCAAAACCCTCTGTGGGCATATGAGGCAAATACCCTTGATGTGTGCAGCTAATCATTTCATTTCAGTAAACTACTCTAGTTAAGGTGAATATTTTAAAACTGAGTTAGGTTTCATGCATGTGAATTTGGTTACACGTGTGTACATCATGTCTTTTGCATGAATTATTCCTGAGACTAAAATGGCTCTATACTAGAGTCTAGTGTTTGTTTCAGCACCTACCAGTCCAACCCTAAACATCCAAACTGACCTAAAATCAGTTCTTAATGACTTATTAGTCAGTGCATGCAACCTTCACCATGCCAAACAAGAAACGTGTGAAGTCACTCCAAAAGAGTTAGACAAAGTATAAACAGCTTACCGGACTATTCCTCTATATCAGCCATAGAAACAGACAGACAGGTAGAGAGACAGAAGAGAAAGCATGATCTACATTAGAATAGTGCTGGTAAGCATGCACAAACACATTTCAGAGGAATCTGAGAGGAATGATATGGCAGAAATGTCTACACACAGATCACAGTATGATGCAACACTGTGCGAACCCATTTTGCCAATTTTTTTGGTGTCAGCCACAGATATCACCTCCAGCACACACTATATTTTAGCTAATAAGCTAAATAAGGTCAGTGAAATATGGCAACAGATCAAGATCAAGATGTTTTTCATGTTCCCATGGAGCACATAGAATAATATACATTAAAAAAGGTTTTGGGTTTCTAAGAATCATTACATTTTTTTGCTCACTAAGACATTTATTTAATCAAATATACAATAATATTGATGATGATGATAGACTTTATTCATCACATAATAGGGACATTTCCAAAGTACTGCATAACAACAATATAAGAAAAAAACAATGAGATTTTATTACAATTTAAAATAAGTATTTTAATATATTTTAAGCTGTAATTTATTCCAGTGAGTGCAATGCAGAATTTCCAGTCTTCAGTGTGACATGATCCTTAAAAAAACTAATTCTAATAATGCTGATTTTGTGTTCATTTCTTATTATTATTAATGCTGAAATAGTTCTGCTGCTTAATACTTTTTGTGGGAATCATACAATTCTGAATTATTTAATGAACAGAAAATTTAAAAGAACAGCATTTATTTAAAATAGAAATATTTTGTAACATTGTAAATGCGTCTCGTCTGATCAATTTAATGAATTCTTGTTCAGTAAAAGGTTTTTTTAAATTTTTTTTTTACTAAATATATTGCCTACAAAAAAAAACCTTACAAACTACTGCAAAGGGAGAATTTTGAACATTTTTTAATTTTATTGTTTTCCCCACATACAAAATTAATGTCTGGCTTCGTAAAATGTATAATATGTTTTGCTTTGGTGTTTATGAGCTCCCTTTATTATATAAAAAGTTGGATATTCTAAAGAAATTTGCCCATTGATTTAACAGAGGGTTTGGATCAAGATTAGGCTGGGCAAATGATACATTTTTCTTAGTTTGGATGAACTCTTGCTACATATCAACATTCTGTCACACAGCTTAGAATTAAGATTGCCGTATGACCAAACAAGTTCTGAGCACAGTGTTTCCCATGTGTAGCTTTATTAACTCTTGTTGGATGACTGCCCATATACAAGAGGGTTAATAAAGAAGCAAACCTTATCAATAAAACATGAACACCAGCTGGAACCCAGCACTTGGCCGAGAGGTGTGCTATATAAAGAACCCCCGTGCCTTTGTGCTTGACTAGAACTCCACCGTTACAGGTATCTCTCCCAGCGTTCTGGATGGCTGGCTGGATGCAATATCTCATCTCTGACTACACAGGTGTAGCACAGTAGAGAATACAACAAGCTGAACGTATTATCACTCTACTCTTATACAACGAGAGCGTGATCTTTATTGTAGAGCTTCTGTTGTTCAACCTTTGCTCACACTTTCTTCTGATGAGTATTCATGGCTAATCCATCACCATCGTTACACACATACGCACAGGTTGCCATGGCACAGGATGGGCATGTGACTGATGTTTAATTCATGAGTAAGGAATGCCAGGCGTTCCTATATGCTGGACGAAGTGGATTTCAGTCATAATAAGACTGCTTAAAGCATGTCATTTTTTAATATTCAAAGTACAAGACATTAGGATAGATTATAGCTATTAGATAGATAGAAAAATAGAAAAATAGCTATTAGTTATACATATATTATGCAAATTTGGGGATATAACACAGTATGATTTTTATGCAATATATGCAGTACGTTTTGTATTTATTTGTTTAATTACATATCCTGAATATGCAGCACTTTCCATTTATTTAAAATAAATACTTTAATTCAGCAAGAATGCATTAAACTGATCAAAAGTAAAGAATTATATTGTTACAGAAAATATTATTTATTTATTTTTAATGTTAAATAAATAGCATTTCATTTTTAAATGGCACTTTTAAATTTTATATTCAATGATTCCTTAAAAAGAATATTGCATCTATAAAAACATAAATATTTAATTCACAATTTAAACAGTAGTGTGCTAGATGCGTATCGTAAACTTTATCTTTGTAGTTCTTTCAAACCACTATTTGCTTGAGCATCATTGAGCATCCAGCTAGGTCTAGAACTATTTTATACTACACATTTCACACCATGCAATCAGTTCATAAAGCTAGTTAAATAAACTGTATTGTTAATGTAACGTAAATGTGCTCAAAGTTTAAAGTGATTTAGCATTCATTGAGCATACTGTGAGAGCAATTCATAAACGTGCGGATTCAAATTTAACTTTGGGAATAAGAGCTAATGAAAACCCCAGAAAAGATAATTACTTTGAGACAGCTAAAGACCAATCTGAGTGCCAATTAATTTTAGGAACAAGGCAGAACAAGAAACACCCCAATAGGTGGTCCTGAGTTGTAGATCAGAGTAAAATTGATTGAAAGCGCATTGACAGAATAACATGTACCGGTGTGTGTGAATAATTTAGAGTGCAAGTTTATCATGTGACGTGCTCTGGATGGCTGTGCTCAGACTGTAGGCCTGCTGCACCATGCACTGGAGTCACTGTGCCCAGTTTCCAAGCTGAATAATTGAGAGAGAACAAAGTCACACTTCAGTGTGAGACTCCTACTCACTCCAGATAACAACAGTGAGTCAGATAAGACTCATCTACTCCATATCTCATCTGAATAACCTCCGTCAGATGAACTTCAGATGACTTGCAAAAAGCAAAAAGTTTTTAAAAGTCAGTACTTCGGTGCAGCTAGTCTTTCTGGAATCTTTTCAGCTGCACACACCATATGAATAAGATGTTCTCAGGATTTAACAATCAGTTGTGCGAACACACCTCAGCCTGTTGGGACTACGGGTCAACTGGGAGAAGAGCAAACTCTGTTCGGTGCAGAGGATCTCTTTTCTCGGAATGGAGTTGGATTCGGTCGCACAGATAGCGCACCTCACGCAGGAATGCGCTCAGTCTGTGCTGGACTGCTTGAATACGTTCAAAGGCAGGATGGCAGTTCCACTGAAACATTTCAGAGGGTCCTGTGGCATATGGCTGCAGCCACGGCGGTGACACCCCTGGTGCTGCTCCATATATGAGACCGCTTCAGCACTGGCTTCACGATCGAGTCCCGAGGTGGGCATTGTGACACGGCACCTTCCGGGTTCAAATAACACCGGCCTGCCGCCAAACCTTCTCCCCGTGGTCAGATCTCTCCTTTCTTTGGGCAGGAGTCTCCCTAGAACAGGTCTCCAGGCATGCTGTTTTCTTCAAGAATACCTCTACCACCGGGTGAGGGGCCACATATAACGGGCATGCAGTGTCAGGGGTTTGGACAGAACCTCATCTGCATTGGCATATCAATTGCCTCAAGCTGCTAGCAGTAAATCTAGCTCTGGGTCGTCTCAAGGAACGCCTACAAGGCTGTGATGTACTAGTCCGTACGGACAACACAGCGACTGTTGTGTACATCAACCATCAAGGTGGTCTACGCTCCCGTTGCATGTCGCAGCTCACCCGCCACTTCCTCCTATGGAGTTGGAAGCATCTGAGGTCGCGTCGTGCCATTCACATTCCAGGAACCAAGCAGCCGGCGAGATGTCACAAGCTGCACTTCCTGGAGAATGGAGACTCCATCCCTAGATGGTCCAGCTGATATGGGTGATTTTCGGAGCTGCTCAGGTATACCTGTTTGCCTCAACAGAGACCTCTCACGCCCTGACCAGGGGAACCTTAGGCAGGGACGTCTTGGCACACAGCTGGCCGAGGGGCCTGCACAAATATGCGTTTTCCACAGTGAGGCTGTCTCCCTCCACCCTTAAAGTCTATGTGGCTGCTATTGCTGCACACCACGACCCCATAGATGGTAGGTCCGTTGGTAAGCACAACCTGGTCATCAGGTTCCTTAGGGGGGCCAGGAGGTTAAATCCTGCACGGCCCCTACAGTACCCTCTTGGGACCTGTCTCTTGTGCTAAGAGCACTACAACAGGTCCCATTTGAGCCTTTGCAGTTAGTTAAGCTTAAGTTTCTTTCTATGAAAGGCTCTTTGAAGGCTGACTTCCATATGTCTTCTCAGACGTCCCAGTGCTCCTGTTACTGAGGTAGTGCAGGGCTGGTATCCTGTGGTTAGAATCCCAGCCTAGAGGCCAAACACTGGGGGCTTGGGAGACTCCCACACGACGCTGGAAGGGGCAGCTTCCATGGCGTTTTGGTAGGGATCCCTATTCGTCTGTCACCTCAGCGAGAAACTAATGTGCGCTTTATCCGCTGCCTGCTTATACTCACGCTGCGATCAGATGCAGCTGGGTGTTAATCAGCGAATGGCAACTTTCATTGGCACGTTTTCTACATGCAAGTAGATTGGTTATCTCAAAGCGATATTCCTATTCGTCGGTCACCAACATTACGTCTCCGTTCCCTTCTTCAGGGAACGAGGGTTACAATACGTAACCAAGGCGTTTTGTGTTCCAGGGTAACATATTTTAAAATAATAAAAATAGTTTACTCCTGTAATGGTACATCTGAATTTTCAGGAAAAGTTACTCATCTTGCATCACATGATCCTTCAGAAATCTTTCTCAAATTTCAAAGCAACAGCATTTACTTTGTAAAAGACTTTACTGCCACTTTTTGCCAAATGTAATGCTTCCTTGTTGAATAAAATAAAATGTACAATTACAATATTGTTTTGTTAAAGGAGTCTGTTTTAAAATAGTGGAGAATGAATAGATGTGCTGCCCACACAGACATACCTGTCTCCATCTCCTAAACACTTATACATTTATAAAATCACACAAACATAGACTTGTTCAAGGTATATCCTAGAAATTAATTTAAAGCTCATAAAAAAGCTTTATTTAACAGGATGCAGCTACATGTTGACTGCTGAAATTCAAAAATGTTTTGAAATGAAATGGCAGGTAGGCGTTTCTGGACTATTAAAATGGCAGGCAGCTCCATCTGAATTGCTCACACTGCTCTCTCTAGAAACAGCCTCCACAGCGTGATAGCCTCATATTAACCACACACTACAAGAAACACTCCACAAAAAACAAGCAATTTGTACTGTAAGCCAAGTCTGGCATGTGGCTTTTGTCATCATGTGACTATAAAATTGAGTTGACAAGGTTAATAAAGAACCTAAAGCACATCCTCCATTTCATGAGCTTCCTTACAGTGCAAATAAAATCCACAACAGTACAACAGGCTGCTTCCTCTCCTTATTAACAGAAACGCAACATGCACTGAGAATTACAGTGAATATTAGAAAAGGACCCAACAGGCTTATTCACAACACCACAGCAAAAGAATTAGTGTATACATTTACCGTATGGAATACTTTATATCTACATTTAATATGCAAGCCTCACTCTACCACGGTACTTTCACAGTATCTTTTTCTTAAGATTACAAATTACACATAACATGAAAGTATGAAAAGTGACAGGAAACAGTATAATAAGCTTAGGATGCATGGGTAACATTGGCTGGACTCACCAGAGGCGAGGGAGACAGAGCTATGTTGCCAATGGAGGCTTTTAATTCGTCTACCGAGGGAGCTGCAATGTTAGCGTCTGCTGGCAGCGGTCTGATTTTGATTTTAAACTTTTTGCGGTGGTCCTCCTCTTCTTCAGACTCACTTGAGGAGAAAAAGTGAGACTTTTCTTTGGGGGCTGGTGGGGGAATGTTAAGGGACCAGTTGCAAATTGACATGACTAGAGCGCAAACAATAGTTTGCAGAACCTAATGTCTGAAAAATAAAAAAATTTAATGTTCTAAAAGCTGCAGTAGGTGAAACAAAGCTAAACCATAAAAAAAAGCACTATGCCTTTTTGCTTTAGCTTTGTTTTCATTGACAAAATTTTTCATAATAATAAAAAAAAAGAAAAAAGAAAAATCAGTGATTCAAAAGGTTCGTAACGCTAATTTATGGCAGAATGTAAGGATATCTCCCTCTTCCTCATCTGGCCTGATGCTATATCCTTCATCATCTAACTCAGGTGAGTTCTGCAAAAGAAAAGAACTGAAGTCAGTCTTTATTACAGATGCAGTGGTATTTTTTAATAGCTTGAATTAAATAATCATTAATGAAGTAGGCTTGAACTGCCATGCCTTGCAGAGGATCATCAGGCTATTAAAAAAGATGTACTTACATATCTGTCCCAATCAATCTCCCCATAGAAGCCATTTGGAGCCCCGTTGGTCTTTTTCTGTGACTGAGCAAATCAAAACACAACTTTAGTAACATCACTCAGATTCACTGATTTCTAGATTAGATAAATTTGTCCTATTTAGGGGTGCCACTGGGGGAATCTACAGGTCCTCAGTGAGTATTCACTAGAGTTAGACTTCAAGCTAGAGAACTATGCTCTCTCTGTTTTCAGTACCGATTCAATCTCTTGGGGCTCCTGTGCCATGGTCATCCATCATACAGAAAATAAAAACATCACTTGAATTATTACAATTTTTCACCATGTCAGATTATTTATAGATTATTTCAGATTATTTTTTCCAATAAAGCTTCACATAAAAAAGTGCATTAACATTTAACCCTGCATAAAAAAAAACATTTCACTGCTTTAAGAAACCTAAACATTAACTAATTTGATAACACTGAGTGCAAAAATATCAATACAACATTTTCTATCATGCACATAAAATAAGAACAAAGAAAAAAGTTTTGACAATGGAAAAAATAATTATTCATAGCATATCATTTACCTTAACAATATGCAAAGAAGTGGAAAAATATAAAAAAATGTTGGCTGTCAATCTTTTAAAATATTAAATGACATTAACATTTTTATAAAGCATTGTAGGTAAACCCTTCACGGAAACACTTCATAATAACGTCCCGTTGTACTGTAAGTCATTTATAAGTGATTAGTTAATGATGATCTACACAACATTCACAAATGATTAATAAGTGATTATCATGTTTAGTTAATTAATTTACAAGTCAATTAGAAGTTGTGATATGTTGAAAAGCACAAAAAAATGTATTTAATAAAGTGTGTAAACTCTTTGTCTCATTAGGACAGATCTGTGTGGAGTGTGTGGGATCTAGTGATAATGTGAACTAGTTTTACCCTCAACTGAAGTTCACATGAGGTGCAC
>JAUMHR010000050.1:9538816-9567161 GCA_032361145.1 Enteromius fasciolatus
TATATTACTCATGAAAAAATCTAGGGGTGCCTATAATTGTGGTCAACAAGAATTGGAGAAAACATTTATTTAATCACAAGAATTTCTCACTATTTGCAATTGTTTTACTTTAATGATAGATTAGAATTGTGTGTCTTTTGAACGAAAGATCAAAAGGATAAACAATGCAGATTTATTTTCACAGCCACCTTTGTTCAGATTTACCAGGGTGCCAATATTAGTGGAGGGCACTATATATATATATATATATACACAGTATATAGTGGCCTGAAATGGCCCATGTTCATCTGACTCTCTCACATTACCTTTCTTCTTGCTTCACATAAATTCTTGAGATTCTGGGCAAATAGCCTCAAAATCATTCACACAAAGAGATTTCATTCGGGACTGTGTCATTTAAGGGCTGACTTAGCTGGAGGAACAGAACAGGACTGATATTCACTGGATGCAATGTGACCTGTCACACTGCATTCAGCTTCAAACAAGACGACCACACAGAGGGTTCAACTGCAAATCTGATGGCCTCATTTCAGATCAAGGTTCCTTTTCACACATAAAACTGTATATATTTATATTTGTCTGTAATATATAAAGCTGATATTTATATTTTTAATGTTTTTGAAAGAAGCCACTTATGCTCAATAAAGCTGAACTTGATAAAAATAGAGTAAACGGCAATATTGTGAAATAATATTTATGATTTAATTATATACAATTTAAAATAATTCCTTATTACTATCAAAAAGAATTTAATGCTTTTTTAGGATTCATAATTAATAGAATATTCAAAAGAACTAGAAGATGTAATTTTTTGGGCAGTTTAATGCTTATTGAAAGTATATTCATTTCTTAAATTTTTTTTTAGTGTTGTATAAAATAATGGCAATATTTGAAAGATATAACAAAACAGATATTGTATTTATTGTATGTAATGTTATAATATGTATATCTATCCTAGTGATTGATTTTATATAGTTTTGTATTATATTGTTAGAATCAGTGCAAACTGACTAGAGATGGATTTACAGTTCCTGTAACATAAAGTAACATAACATAAAAAAAAAAAGTAACATAAAAAAAATAGATTAAGACATGCTTTGTCTTTAATCACTTCATAGAAAAGTAGCTTCAGGTTTTATTGAACACAATATACAATATTATTACCATACATTGTGTGAAACATTGAATATTCACCTGCAACAATGTGGGATAACCAGACGATAAAAACTCATCCCTCATGCAGATAGCACTAATTCTGTTGAATCCTCTTGGATGCAAATCGACTCAAAAGATGTCAAACATAGATTAACAAAGTTATACTGACAATTTGAATTTCAAAACTGCTAACAAGGTCAGAAAAAGAGTTCACATTAGCACAAATAATTACAGAAGATCACATTTTCGTAATTATATCGATTTCACATTGTCGGTGACCAATTCCTCTCCTGCAAATGTGCATTTACAGGCTGAGCTGTTTTTAGCAATCTCCATTCAAAATGTTGTATATATTCGAGGGCCACGTTCTGTGGAGAATCTGGCAAGTTACAGATTTATCGATGTTACACCAAACAGTGATACACAGAGCTTCTAATATCTGACAGATGTCTACAGTATGCATTTATGTCTTTATCTACAGACTCTCCCCGTTACCAATGGGTCGCGTGTCTCATAGGCTACTGTTCTGGGCAGTTGAAAATTGTGCAATATATTCATACATAGTATATATAATATATATTTATTTATATTAAAACATAAACAATATTACTAAATAAAACAGACTCAGTCCAAGAGCCCACTACACAAGAAACACCACCAGTTTTAGGTAATGCAAGTGCATATAAATTAATCCATTTACAAAGAAACATTATTTCTTATGTACAGTTAACGGTAATAAATACACTGTTATAAACAGTAGAGGACCAATCTGAGCGCATATAAACAAAGTGAATGGAAGGAGTCGTGAAAAAGCGTGGGCTGGTGATCAAGCGACCTGATGGACACTTGCACACACAAACACAGTAATGTGTAGACACATATGTGCGCACAAACATACATTTGCATGCTACTTTGGCCATTAACTGTTTCCACTGTTGAGACTTTAAGTGTAAGGTAGTTAAAGTACCTTAAAGTATGAACTACACACAAACTTAAACGTTAACGGTGACTAAATGTATGAGACGACAATGCTAATGTCAATAGATTCATCATAAGACTGGGATGTTGAAAACTGATGAGTGAAATTGTTGAAGTACTTGAGCAAATGTAAGTGAGAGTTGTTGTTTTTTTTCATATCGTGATGTTCTACGGGATGGGGAAGGAAATCGGTTTACGTCAATGTTTTTATCTTTGCCTTAAAAGTGAGCCAATCATGAGAAAAGATCATTTTATTTAGAAAACAAGTGAGGAAATGGTCTGTATGTTCAAAGTGTGTAAAAAAGCTACAAAAGCTAGATTAGACTGCTTTTAGTCTGTGTGTCTGAGGTATGATGGGAAGAATGAAAAACCGCTGCTGTAAGGAAGACAATTATGATGAATCGAAAGCAAATAAACATTTAATTGAATATAGCTTTGGCTTCCCTTGTTATTTTGTACATTATGAGACCCCTAGTGATTGGATTTTGGTGGAAGGGGTGCTTGTATTTTGTTTTTCGATGGGGTCTTTATATTTAAGGGCATTTAAAGTTTTTTTGTGCAACAATGCATTTACGTAACACAATTATTTTTACCCTAATGTGGATGGGATGTACAGAGCCAAATAAACAGAGTTTGTGCTCATATTTAAAAAGTCTGACACAAATGTAGCTAGAATAAACAGAAAGTGCCTCTAATCATTTCTTAGTTTTCTGATCGTTTGTCAGATGTTTGGATTATTAAGTTATATTGCCAAACAAAGGAAGACACTAAGTTCTCTCTCCAGCGTAGATATAAAACAATTCTGCATGTTCGGTCTGGTTTGCTTTAGAAAACGAAAACATTTCAACGTACAGTTATACTAAAACGTGTTCAATAAATAAAAGACTATTAAAAAGACAATAGTAAAAAGGCACACAGTCTTTAGACAAATGGTACAGAAAAGTAAACAGTTTCTCTCTTTACAAATACTTGTTCTTCAGTAGTTCGTGTTTGACCTCATCACACACCCATAGCTTTACAAAAAGTTTTTGTTGGTACAAAAAAAAGAGAAATCCTCTCAGTAGTGTCTACTCCTCACCAACAGGTAAACAAACAAAACAAACTGTCCACGTTGGCCCCAATCCTTCATGTTTATCAAAGTCGCCTGTCAATTGTTCAGGTCCAAAATGTCTGCAGCATTTATTTCCTGAGAACTCCTACCAAACTGTCTCCAAACGTAAGTGCAAGGAGGGCAAGACATCCTCCTCCCACGAGGGCCTAAAAAAGCACCTCATGTGGGCTTTTTAAAAAGCATCAACTGCAAGATTGCTCCTCTCGCAAGGGAAAAAAACAGCTACCGCCTATTAAGAGATGCAGAGTCCTATGTGTCGACAGGTGAGGCGTCTTCGGTAACTATCTGGATGTGTGTAGTGGATTCCATTTCTTCCCCTCTGTCGTCTTCTTCTTCCACATCCTCTTCCTCGTCACCCTGGCTTTGTTCGTCTTTTTCTGTGCCTTCTGAGTCCTCTTCCTCTAGCGTGAGCTCAAACTGGAACTTGTCAGGCCCTGAACCCCCGCCGTTGCCTTCTTTGTCGGACTGGTAGAAGGGTGGGGAAGGGCTCTGGGGGATCATGCTCTGGTACCAGTTCCGATTATCCTCCAGCGTGTCCAGGATATCCTGAGCATCCGGGTGCACCAAGTCGGCCCAGGTTTCCCACAGTGGGTGGACGATGTAGTCAATGAAACCCACCTGAAGAGAAAAATGTGTTAGATGTTGAACTTAAAACACAGTACTTCATGAAACTGTCGCATTTCAGACAGTAACTGACCTGTGATTTCTCTACCGAGGCAGTGTGTTTGTCACACATGGGGCTGATCTCCATGCCACGCTCCCTCTCTCTGTCACCCTGGTGAAAGAACTCCTCCATGATGCGGTCGGTCCACTGCCGGTACAACTCTAGAGACTTGGTGGGATTGCTCAGATCGGCGCAGTGAACCATGTTCCTCAAGACCTGAAACAACGTCACAATATTAGACAACTGCAGTTTATCATGTTCGTCTAATTTCTCAAATTCATCTTAGCTGGAGATCATGCAATCATCCAATTTTTCAATGGGAAGGAGAACAGAAGGATTTGTACCTGTATTCTGTCTGTGTAGTTGTCCAGAAGTAAAACTCCTGAGCTTGTCACTTTCTTCGTCTCTACCATGGTCTTTAGATCAGCCAGCAAGCTCATGTGCTTAGACATGTCTGTGGCAAGTACCTATTAACAGGAAACATTAAACAAAATATGTGTTAACATATAAATCATTGCAATGTAAATTAAAGCAGATTGCCTCGAAGGAAGAAAGGAAGGAAGGAAGTGAAGAACCTTACCATGTCAATGACCATCTTTCGAAGTGACTGACTCTGTTTCTTAGTGAGGTTCTGGAAAATGTTGCAATTGTCCTCTTGGAGAAGTTTAAAGCCCACGGCTAAGTGGTGGTTCTCCAAAACCGATTCATCATTATACATGAGCGCTAACTCAGAGTCTGTAAGAAATGAGCAAATACGCATTACAAAATTAATTTAATTGTCTTCATAAAAGATATACTTCTAGTAGGGTGGAAATACACTCACTTGTATTGATGAGGAACTGGTTTGAAACTCCAGGATGGTCCACATCATGAATGGCTGCTGCAAAGATGGCTGCCAAGATCTCAAGATCCGTGAAGACAGCCTGTTTAGGACAAATAAGATAAAAAGGTCAGATATATGAAATAGTTTGAGGGAAGACTCTGAAAACCACATCTTGAGAAAAGCGTTCTTACATCTAGAGCAGGTGTGGACAGCAGAATGTGAGTTGACTGGGCCACATCAGCAGCGTGAAGGCTGTTATGATAGGCCACGTCTTGGTGGTAATGATCCTCAAGGGTCATCATATACGTCACAAAAGTATCTGCAGGGATCTTAAATGTCTTCAGCAAGTCTCGCTCCTGTTACAGAGAGAAGCAATATTATTACAGTCTTGCACAATAAGATGTTGCTTTTGCAAAATGTTGGAGGTCAAAATCAAAAGAACTGACCTGGAAGATGGCGTACATAATGCAAGTGAGAGGCCGGTTGTGAGAATACTCGGAAACTGTAAAGATGTTCAGGCCCCATTTGTTCAGGTCCTCTAATTCCTGGAAAGAGAAGGCACAAACGATTAAGATCAACAGAAATTTTCAGAAATTTTAAAGTATTATACAATCTTCCACCCACCTTTGACAGTAAATCCTCTTTGTCAGTTTTGACGCCAAAGCGAGCGATGCCGCTGTTGAGGCTGGGCCCGTGGAATACTTTCTTCACACCACTGATCTGAGTCATCAGCTGCTGCTTTTTCTTCTTCTCGCGGGCTTTAGGTGTAGGCGAGGGAATCTCCACGTCATTCTGCTTATCTGTGAGGAACAGCAAGAAACGAATGATTAGAACAATTTCGATCTCTTTTCCTGGTGGTTACTAACCTTACACTCAAATTTCCAAAGATAATGTGGAAAACGAACATTGGCTAACCACGAAACCGAGATGGTTCTCAAATCTTTCTATACAGGTCATGCACAACTGTGTCAGTTGTTGGCAGATCACATTCCAGATTACTCAATCTCTTCATTGTAGATTTCACACAGACGAGACATATACAAAAGCTCATTGTTGGGAAACCGGTGGCCATGTATCTTGTTTCCCTTAGTGACGTAAACAGACGCCTTTGGCCCAGGTGCAGCGCCACAGCTGAATAGCTCACATCTGCACTCGGTGCGTGTGCTGCTCAGGATTCGTTGCCCTCGATCGGCAGAACAGACACCCAATTCACAGCGACTTTGCCACTGAGATATTTGAGCAGGGCTCACCCCTCCCTGCCTTCTCCTCTAGTTCCACTCTCCATTTTCACTGTGACAGACCTGTCAACAAACTGCAGGGGAGCCTGTGTCTGCTTCATATGGCATCTCCAAAGGTCAACCCTCAGGAGATATCAATTGACAAAAAATGGCGGCACAGGAAGGGCGTATCTCTGGGGCAAAACTGCCATAAAGCCTCATGTTAGGGATTTCCTCATGTGGAAACGCTAAAACAAATTCTCACAAAGAGCCACACGCCGTGAGTGGACCGAATTCTTATTTTCAGTTTCTCAATTACTGCAGATAACGTTTATCTCTCTTGCCGTGAAACTCTGGCACATCGCTGAAAGACTGCGATTACACCTGGTAATAGCCGCTGGCTTGATGGGAAGTGAGAGGAGGTGAAATATGAGGGTTGGTTAATTCATTACAGTCATTATCCTCTTCACTCATATGTCTCTGTTAAACATGAACCCGTACCGTAATCAGCACCGCAGTCATTCAGATGGGCTTATATCCTGAGTGAAGAAATGCGAGGCACCCTATTACGATGACGGAACGGAAAGGGAATATGAGGGAGTACTCGTCTCTCTTTCATCTCTGTTTTTCGCTCCTTCTCTTGCAGTAAAGATGCCTGATCAAGAGAAAATGCCTCCTATCTGATCCCACAGAGCATTCGCAGTGCTCATTATAGACAATTTGCTTGTTTTCTCACAAACATCCATCAGGGCTCTTTTTTTCTTTTCGCCTCTCCGCCTCGTTCCATGCAGGATTCTCTGTCACATGTCACTCCACGTCTCCTTCTTATACATAAAAAAACCAAACAACCAAAGGCAAGCCACATGTACAGGCTGTGTGCACAGATCCAAGATTTCAGAAAAAGAATGAAAAAAAAAAAAACCGAAGAGATGTTAAGTCCGGGTCAGATTTAATCTTACACGCTTTGATGCAGACAGCGAAATCGCAGTGGCATAAAGTCAGCAGTCACACGTGACCGAGCACAGATGTTTCACAGATTACATTTAATCCCAAGAAAATCGAACCACTTTAGTCCCAAATAATCCGGCCACAACATCAGAACGGACACCAATATTTTGTTTTGCAGATTTTGTCATCAAATGTTCAAATTTACACTGCAAAAACCTTTTTTATCAAATAAAAATGTCATTTTTAAAAAATGGATTTGGATGAGTAAAAATAATCGAATTAAATTATAATAACTTTTAATGTTTTTGTATGCTTAAAAATATTTAATACAAATTTGCTGAAACTCAATGTAAATGTTATTTTTTGTTTATACATTTTTTTTTTTTTTTACAAATGTTATTAGTAAGCAAGAAAAAATAATGATTAAAAAATATTTTTTTGCAGTGAGAGGGGACCTCACACTGCGGCAAGGTACTTGAGTGTTTGTGTGTTTAGATGGGGCATGCGATGGCGTTTCGATGAGAACACAGAAGCTGGATGAGTCACAGATTCTCTTGCCTGGATGTTCCGTGCTGGGGGGTTCCACCGTCAGCATTGCTTTACAGCAGGATCCCATCCCCCTCCGTCTCTCCCTCCCTCTCCTAACTCTGCTCTCCTTTCCACCCCCCCTTTCTCTTTTTTCCAACTGCTGCATTGGGGATCTTTCTCCTCATGCAGAAATGAAAGTCTGATCTCATCTCACGGCATTCCACACACAAAATGAACCTTTGTACTGCATGCCTTATTTTTTTTATGTAAAATACTTTCACAACTAATGGATATTTTTGTTTTGTTTTGATAGGTTTTCGATATAAAGCATCGGTGGTCTAAACAGTTCAGCTCTGGAAATGACGCAGCCCAAATTCGATCCTCAATGGTGCATACTGTATATAGCCAATGTTTAGTGATGACTGCGGATATTTTAGTGTAAGAGTAAATTAGTGTGTGATTACCTAGGAAGGTGTTGGAGATGAACTCCGACACCTGATTGCCAGATCTGCTCATCTCAGAGAGGTGCGTCAGCTCCCTGTTCAACATTCTCTTGAACTGGAAAAGAAAAAGAGGAAGAAACATTAGTCAAAAACCCCAAAAAAGATAACTGAATATTCAGTAAGCCTGCCATTTTTCAGGATTTTTACAATACATTTATACGGACATGCATTTTCATAAAATACTGTAAAATATGACCAAATAAATAATATAATAAATATAAATAATATAAAAATAATCGCATTTGATGTCTTAACCTATCTCTAAGTATCCTAATATCTATATATTTAAATCTCCTTTTAAAAATATTTATGCATTTATTTGAATGCGTTCATTTCTCTCGTTTTTAAATAAATCTGTAATACATAATGCAAATGCATAAATAATAAGAGAGATGTGCAGTACAAAAGATAAGTTTGATATTTCATTTGTAAATTGCAATTTTCAAACTGTTAGTAAGTTTTTTCTTAAAGCATTTTCTTTTCTTTTTTTACATATAATTTATCAACATATATTCCCAAAGCAATGATGGGGTTCCAAAAAGACGCAATGTTGGCAAAAAATAAATAAACAAATGCATATATAATTAAATAAGTCAGAAACGGCAGCCATATCCTGCGCCACATCTCTGATTTTTAAGTTTCATTAGCACAAAGATATAAATCACAAAAACAACCAATTTAATTAGGCTTTTGACATCCCAAATCAACATCTTAGCCATAATACAAAGATTTATTAAAAAAAAAAAACAGCCCGAAATAGAGCTTGGATCTAGACATTCCAGCACAGGATGCCACACAGTGAGACTTGCTGTAGGTTTTCCTCCTCAGTGTCTCTCTAGACCACCAACAAACACCGAACCAAAACCAACCTCCATTAGCAGACCAAAAACAGCTTAGTAGCTGCCATACACACCTTAATGTAACCCCAGGATACAGAGAGAAGGTAATTGGCCTCAGGCATTTTGGATCGTATTTAAGCTCCCGAAATCCACAACAGCGCACTCCTATACCACAAAGGAAAAGAGCCAGAGAGAGGCAGACGAAAGGGATTCTTCTGGTTGGGAAAATCGAAAAATCCCCTCTTCTCTCCTCTCCTACTCTGCTTGTTATGGATTAGTAGCCGAAAAGCAGACACAAGCCGTCTTCACGGCAGCTCTCGGCCGAATCGCTCTGCCGTTGACTGTCCATGGCTGCAGATTCGAGCGGGGGGGCGACAATGGATGGGAACACCCGTCCTGTGCTGGAGGATGATCCAGAGAGCGACGACCAGAGCTGGAAGCGAAGCGGAGGGTCTGGAAGTGCCAATGAATTATGGAGGAGATGAAGGAACAGTGGAGCAGAGGGAGGGAGGGATGAGGGAAAAAAATGCTGGGATGCTCATCTGGCTGGAGGGGGGTCTTCCTCTGCTGGATTAGTGCCGCTCCGCTGCAGCAGTACGCTCCTGCTCTCTCATCATCTCGCTCTGTCTTTCTCTCTCTCCTTCTGCCTCGCCCCCTCCCTCTCGCGTCTCTCCCCCGGTCTCGAGTCTGTCAGCCCCAGCAACACGCTCCATAGGCACATATGATTTGACATAGAGATGGCAGAGGAGGGGGGGAGCCCCTGCTTTGTTATGCAGGGAAAGTGCGAAAAGAAAATACATGTAAAGGAGGACTGAATATAAGGACGTCCTCTGCTTTTTGGGAACAATTCGTCGACTTTATGGGGTACCTTAAAGAATGAAACTTGTAAGAGCGAAGATGAGGGACTTAGATGAGTCTGGGTTCTTTCAGGCTCAGTCAGCCTTCTTTACTGCATTCCCATAATGCATGAGGCTTCATACGGAGCTATATGTGCTATTTTTACCTTAGAGTATGGTGGGAGAGGAGACTTGGATAATTGCCTCTCTTTGTCTTTTTTCGGTGACATAAACACCCCCCCCGTGACTCTCTCTCTCTCTCGCTGACTCTCCGTCTACATCCGAGCACCAATTACACCAACATCCCAACGCCATGGCAACAGTGTCATGTGACATGGGCTGCCGCTGAGGCTTCCCTCCCTCCCAAGCCTCCAAAGATGGCAGCCCAGGAATCACGAGGACATCACTGCATCTCAATAACATTTGTCAAATCAACCCCCAATTCATCAGAACGGGGAGGAGGCAAAGGGCCAAAATCGATGAGCCGTCCTTGATAAAGCTACCTCAGGCAGAGTCCAATGACAGGGAAAACCTTCAGTAAATATGAGGAAAATAAGGCAATTACTGGATTAGGATGGAGTTAGTATGATTTAGCTTGTCAACCTATTGGCTTCCTAAATGCACAGTCTTAAAAATCTCCAAAACCACAAAAACCAGAATAGGCCACCCTCATTATATGATGGAAAAAAAAAAAAAAACACTAGATGCGTAACTTGCTGTTACACAAAGGATTCACATCGTACTGCTTGTATGTGAGAAATATTCAATTAAACATGAAATCCTTAAGTAGAAAGACTGAATTGGCTTAAACAGAGAACGCAGAGTTAACGCAGAGAAGTTGGGCTCATATTTGAGGAGCTAGAAGGATTCATGCAATGATTTTGGATTCTCCGAACTGTGAAATGTATGTGCGCCTTCATGAGAAAAAGAGAGTGGGAGGGAGAAAGGGAAAGAGGGGGGAAAAGAGAAAGATGGAAAATAGCGGAGAATCTCTGCATTATGCTGCAGTGGGGGTTCCTCAGCGATGCGTGAGACGTCTAGTCAGAGCAACAGTAAACAACTCTGACATATCAAAGACACGCTGCCTTCCGCGGCTCACATTTCTTCTTATCATCCATATCAGTAAATCCATGAGAGTGTCTCTCTCTAAGCTCTGTGAGAAACATGGCTGTAGGGGGGTGGATGTGCGTCGACTTCTGCTCTGAGAAGAGTAAAGGGTGAATGAAGGCAATTTCATTCTGAAAGACCTTCGTTCGGTAGAGAAAGACGCTTCAAACACTTGATTAAAGCTGACCGATTATATTAGCTAACAGTGTAATGCATTCATAGGCAAAACCTAATATATTTAAGAGATTATATCTGGGTAGCAAACAAATAATGAACATCAAGGTTTAAAGTTAAAATTTATATTAATGTATATTATCTGTATATTGTTTTTGCCTTTTTTGACATATCTAGTTCACTAGTTCATTTAAATGTTACAATATAATAATTTTAAATAAAATTTGCCCTCCACATTTCCTTCAGTACATCAGTTAACATTGTAAATTTATAAAAGCTACATTGTAATTAAAGAAATAAGCAAATGGCTTTTTAAAATACAGTAGTTTTATATGGAGAAAGTGACAACAATGTATACATCAACTTCCCAAATGTGTTTCATGTCAACTATACACTGGCAGCAAATATGCATGTAATATATGCAATACTTTCTATGTATCTAGATACAAGTTTTCATCTTTGCATTTCTGTAGAATAGGATAATCAGCAATTGGATGCTCTTATTTTCTCCACTAGTGGGCGGTATAAACCCACAGATTTTAAGTTAGATTTGTGCGGTCACCTCACACTGTTCGCCGATGGCATATTCAATCAATTTCTACTGTCATCATGACCTTGTCTAATGTATCAATGTGTTTGATGTAGGACGGCCGAGTCGATCACTTAACCATCAAAATACATTTCACTTTTCAGCTGTCCATTGTCAGTCGAGATCTGTGTTCTTATATCTCACTCCGTATTCAAACTCGTATGTAAATGTCACACAACACTCATGTTTTTTTAATTACATCTAACTACAGTAAATGTCTTGTGTTCATCATCTAGTGGGGAAAGCCCCCATTTGTTTCTTGGTCAGAAATTGTGGGAGTTTTGCTGCACTGAATGATGTCACTTGAGAAGCACATAATTGCAAAATCGGCAAAAGACGTTGATATATGATGATCGCTGGAAGAAGACTGTGACGCACATTGAGATGACAAACGGGTTCTTTGGTATATTAGAACAGTAACATCAATAATGACATAACAGCTTCTGAAGAAATCGGCAGCTCTTTGTGTGCCAAACCAACAATGCCTGAGGAAAAAAGCTCAACGTTTCACTTCCTCTAAATTTTTTAATATGTGCACAAATATGTGTGTGTGTGTGTAAAGTCAACTAATGGACCAAGTAAAATAATAAGCAGTTGCTAAATTACAGATGTTAAGCTGATTTAGTCTCAATTATATTCACAACGAGGAAGCAATCTAAATCCATTAAAATTAAAGAGAACTTCAGCTGTTTCAAATTGACTAAGATTGTTTCTGTGATTACCAAAGAAGAAAAAATAACAATTAAAAATGAACTATTTCAACATCAATTTCCATGCAAGCTTATTTCGCATTGTGCTCTCAGTCTACAACTAACTAAATATGCAGAAAACATTCATTTAACTTCAGACATCAGCTCAATATTACAAGGCTCTGACCAGCTTATATTATACATGTGTATTAACAGTATTCATTCCATTAAAGCTATAACCACACTGTTTAATCCACAAACTGTCTTATCCACGTTGTAACTTTTCAATACAAGAAAGTACTGCGCAAAAAAAATAAACCATTCCGAGAAGTCACTTTTCATTTCTAAAAGCACACTTATCATGAGAAATCCAAAAGCTACACAAAAGTTATGTCCTTGAAAAGTTCACCAAGCAACATCCAACAAAAATGAACAGCCCACTAACATCTTAAAAGAAGTTTAAAACTGAGGCTCACCTTTTTCCAGCAGGTAACTTTTCCAATCTTTTTCTCATCTTTCCTCTCAAAGCAGCAAGCTCCCATTTTTAAGGTTTGCTGCGAATTTGTGTCACCCTGGCTGTCCTGAGTCTTAAGTTTTGAAGTTTGACAGTCGCAGTAGTGTTACTGACTAATTTTGAGCTGTGAGCGCTAGCTGACTATCCTTCAGTGTGTGAGTGTGTCACTGTATACACACTCCCCCTCTTACCGTGGGACCGCCTCCTTCCGACACACACACACATCGGAACTCTAACCCCATTGCAACATAGTTTATAGGGTAAATAGTGTGCTTTGGAATCAGATCAGGCATACTGATTTGATTTCTTAAAAGTCATCAGAGCAAACATATTCTGCCACGCACATGCAGATGTATAGCAAGTTCTCACTTACGAATAACAAAAAGAGTCATTTTAAAATTTAGAAAGTTACCAAGCTGCATTAAAATGAAACTGAAACTTTCAAGTACCTTGCTTTTAAGGTCTTTCTCCTGAGAACTTTTTTTCATTTCATGTGTGTCCTCTATTTATAAGAATGAGTTATTATAATAATTCAAATAATTCGATTTTTATTTCTCTGAAGAATAATACTGCCATTAAAAAAAAAAAAGAGTAACCACGAAGCTATAAAATGTAGGCAAATATGTACAAAAATACATAATAAATGGTATATACTATATGATAAAGAAATCCTTGCCATTTGATCAAATTTGACTTAACTGTTACAAAACAGTTAGAAAAGGAAATCTCTCATAAATTTTCAATTTAGTGACTACATTTGGGGATTCTATGTGGCCATGGACTTTAGTATCTACTAAAACAACTTTGTCAATTTACTGTAACAAAGAGTGCGAGTCTGCAGTTTCCTTATCTTGACTGGAATGTCCAGTTGACTGAAACTGAATATACATATTACATGCTGGCAGAGAAATCCTGGAGCTGACACTGTATAGATTTTACATGCACACACAGCTAATACACATCAGACGACGCAGGCGTTCAAAAGGGCAGCAAAAGGTCAGACGTCCTGGTATTCTCTGTACAAGTCTGATGGCTATCTTTATGTGCTATTTCCACAAACTTGTACAAAAGCTCCCAGGATATGAGCATGCCTTGAGCCAGTCAGGTTTTGTAAATGTCCTATTTTCTTGCATATGTACTGCATTGTTTATTCATGATTATTATTGTTGACCTGCATGCACTGAAATAAAATAATGCATTTTTTGTCATTTTCCACTAAAAATATATATTAACCCTTAGATAATTTTACTTTAGATACAAAAAAGTATAACATGCACAATACAAATAAATAATTAATAAAATACAAATAATAAATAGCACTCTTAGCATGCATATTTCCATGAAAAGTAAAATGATCATGTTTTAAGGATGTTTTTACATACTTTTACTGGAAAACACACCAAAATTAATGATTGAACAAACTATAAACAGTGAGAATTCTGGGTCATCCCAAAATCCATCCTTTTCCTGCACATGTATCTGTCTGGTTGAACCTCTGAGTGTGTGTGCGGGAGTTACTGTGTATTCATCCCTATTGTCTGCAGTAAAAGTCCCTGTGCTGCAGTGTATGCCTGTTTGACGTCAGCAGAAGAAGAAACAAACAGGGAGTGCGGCCTTGCCCTGCCATACAGAACTCACTCCCATTGTAGTCTGGACCCCGGCTACAGCTTAGGAAGGAGACAGGAAACCTGAGTCACAGCTGCAGGACACATACACACACACACTGTGGAGCTATGCAATGAATCACATGATATGACACTGACAGCGATGTGAAAACAACACTTGGTATTTAAAAGTACACAAATGATGCTAAACAATGCAGGCTGAAACATGTATATACGTCTGTAACACTGACAGAAATTGCTTATCAGCAAACTTTTCATAAAGAAATAAAATAATTGTGTTTCAAATTCAATTATATTGTATATCATTTGCAATTAAGTGAATTCGAGTCTAGGAAAAATAGGAAAAAAATAGATCTAATAAAAAGTTAAATTGGCCAACAAGCTGTCAATCAAATCAATTTCAGGGCATACTGCAGTAAACCACATTTCCAAAGCAACATAAACGGGTGTGGAAAAAACGTCCTGGAAAAAAGACATGCTAGAACCTGTTTAATATGCTGGGAAGACTTGCTTGCACATTTATACAGACAATGTTATGATAGTAAAGTAATGTGGCATCTCTAAGGAAGCCTTACACTTCAAATACCATGGAAAACACACCACAGCTAAATCATAATAAAGCTTAGAATTTTAAATCTATTTAGCATATTTCAGAAATCTGAAATGGTTCTAAACTTTTCATGCTGACTGCTAGAAAACTGAATGTTTAATGCAAGCTAACTGGCACGAGCACGGTCTCTCAATAGCCCCATTCACAAAGCGGCCACTGAGAGAAGCATTACGAACAAAAACAAAATCAGGAAAAAGTTCATGAGCACGCTGCGCTGTGAAAGCATCCTCCGAGAGTTTTCACAACTTCCAGAGGAGCTCTTAAAAGAGATGTGCTGCATCTTCTCACCTTGTTGGAGGCCATGTCGCTGACGGAGCGGTACGTCTGGATGGTTTCCAGCTGATCCAGACACCAGTCCAGCTCCTCCATGGTCTCCACGGCCAGCTTCTGGTAGGACTCGTCTGGACAGAGACACACAGAAAGGGGGGCACCGTGAAAATCCTGCTGCACGGCCACTCGAGCACAGCCCGCCAGACGTTCCTTCATCCTGGGCTCGCACACACACACGCACACACACTCCCAGACTGTATGAGAGAGTGAGAGTGGGTTCTTCTGAGTGCTAGCTGTGAGAGATTTCCCCCCCTGCTCGCTCCCTCTCATTGGCCCGGTCCTTGTGGCTAGGAGATTCTGCCTCTTTGGCTTTGTGCCCCTTCCTCTCACCCCCTCCTGCCTCTTTTGGTGTCGCCCTCTCTCTGCGTGCCACTCTCACTCATGTCTGAGAGTTGGCTGTGGTGGGGTGATACAGCCTCTTGGCTCTGTGCTTCCTCATTTCACTACCCTGTTCGGTATCTCTCTCTGGTCCCTTACCATTTTTTATTTATTATAATTTCTGTCTCTTGTAGGCTCTGATGCTAATAGAGAGGAGACAAAGGGGGGTACTCTGCAAACATTGCTGTATAAACTTGTACGTAGACACACACACACACGTTCTTGTTGTGAAATAGAACTTATGCAAATTTTGCATTAAGTTAAAACTGCATGCACATTTTAAGACATAAATATTCACTTTATGCTCACAGTGATTTCGCTGGTGATGTAAAATTAAGCTAGCTCTTGATTATTTAATTTATTTGTATATTTTATTTAGGAGATCACTGGGTTTCCTAAAGGGACAATATTTTATTAACATCTTTATTTTTAAAGAAATTTAACTTTAGTAACAGATTTGATTAGCATAAGATTTTTTTTCAATTTTAAAAGAATTTTATAACAATTCTTACCAACCTTAAACTTCTGAATGCTAGTGTGTTTGAGAAATATTGCTGTTTGTTGTTGAAACTGGTATATACAGTATATATATATATATATATATATAAACTCTGTATTAATAATTTTAAACAGTATTTTTAATTTTATTTGTACAATATTTTGTTTTTTATATTAAACATTTTAAATTACTTGGGGAAAAAAAAAGAACTTTTAAATATAATCAGATATATTTTAAAAAAGCTGAAAAGGCTATACTGTTCAACCAAACAAACAACAAAAGAAACGAAATCAACAAAAAGCACATACACACGCAAGTGACACATCATTACGTTTTATCATGCGCTTGAATTAATGTCAAGATGTACGTAAACGGGTCTGCATCATTTCTTGTATGCCACAGAAATGTATGAAGCATAGGCGTGAGCTGTGTGTGTGGGTCTTGTTGAAGCATAGATGTGTTTACAGTAGAGGGGAGTTTGGTGAATAGGTGCCCTGTGGCTTTGGGACACAGACGCGCCCTTGTGTGCGTCTGACTTTGCTGTGGTGGGTCTCCTAGTTGCAGAACAACACAGCAGCAGAACTTTAGCAGGGCCCTGTCGAAGGACTCCTCTCTCATCTCCACACGTTCAAAGCCACACAAGCATATTTGCTCTCCGAACACCGGGAGAAAAAGCTCTTTGGTGTGGGTAATTCTTTTTTCCTCTTTTTTTTCTTTTTCTTTTTTAAGTGCATGTCGATTTACCTGCAAACTACAACACCGAGGCAATGTCGAAAAGCCGGACCAAACCAGTTTTATACCTAAACGAGAGCAGCTAAGCATAACAACATTTTTATATTTTTTGAAGAAAATGTGAATAGCCCACGAAAAACAGCCATAATGCTGTGGGTGCCAGAGCACTGGTATGCGGTTGCTGAGGTGTTCTGAGTGGTTTGTAGTGCATTGGTATCCGGTTGCTAGGGTGTTCTGGGTGGTCGCTAGGTGGTTGCTTACGGACCCAAGTCAAGAGACCACCCTCAAGTCTCTAAAATTCTCGTCTCTAGATAAGACTCAGGTCCCAACATTAAATACAGTTTTAGCTTTTGAGAATATTTACATGAAATACTTGAATTAGTTTGAAAGTTTACTTGAAACTATTAGTGAATTATAGGGTAAATGATAGATAGAACTTCATTTATTATTGCAAAGAATAGTTATGGTGTATCGTTTAAGTGTTCTTGAAATTTTATTCACATTTCAAACTATACAAAAGCAGCTGTAAATAATATTATGATGGATGGATAGATAGATCTTACGGAAGCGTATTGCATTCACTTGAGGAAAAAATATCTGCTCTGTTTTTCTGAATTAATGACTTTATCTCAGAATTACGAGATACATTTTTATTGAAATAAAAAATTTTGCGCTGTTTTTCTGAATTAACGACTTAATTATCTCAGAATTACGAGAAATTTTCATGAAAATTTTTTTTTTGCTCTTTTTCTGAATTAACGACTTAATTATCTAATTCTGAGATAATTAAGTCGTTAATTCAGAAAAACAGAGCAGATATTTATTTCTCACATGAATGCAATACGCTTCCGTAAGTTCATTTATTATCGCAAAGAATAGTTATGGTGTTTTATCGTTTAAGTGTTCCTGAAATTGTATTCACATTTCTTTCTCCTTTTATTTCTATGCATACACCTCTCTGTAAAGGCACAGCATGTTTGACAGGACCAGTGAGGTGACTGACCACATGTGCGTAAGAAGGGTTTTTCCTTTTCTCTTCCTTCGAGACGCGCATAACACAGACAGACGCACAAGCACCGACGGCCCTTGCACATTCGGAAAAAGCAGGCAACCGTCCAGGAAAGATGCGGACATATGGCCATGCTGCAGTTGCCCACATACCATGAGGTCATCTAATTACAGAGAAAAGGGGACAGATTTCAGCTAATAAGCTGTTATTACTCATGCATAAAGAAACTAAAATAATGAATAAATGAAATAATGTGCATTAACCATTTACCAAAATGATGTATGTGCATTCAGCTGCTCAAGTGGTCTCAACATGGTAGAGACCATGAGTGGGTGACACATCTTATGCAGAATTAAATTACATTTCTAGGCCTAGATATGACTGCAGTCAAATATTGTATTCCATTCTATTCTGTAAATTAGCATAATTTTAAAATATCTGTAAATGAATTTCCTACGTGTAAGGTTTTTTGTTGTTGTTATCTTCAGTTACACAGTTTTTAATGCTCATTTCTCGGCACAACTATTTGTGTGTGAACTTGACTAGCATCACTTGAGTAGGTGTGGTGTTATAAGAAAAAGTATCGGCATACCGAGAGGTTGGGTTTTGCGGCCACAAACTGTGTTTGCATATGTGTCATTTGAGGTTACTTCATATCGTATCATGTCTTCTAGTCATTGGAGGGTGTTAATGTCATGGCTGCGCTCTGTGCGTATGTGTGTGAGCTGTCGGATGTGGTGTGGTAATAGCTGTATGTCTGTCTTCCTGATGCGCACTGAGAATTAGTTGAGAGCATGTGCTTACATGTGTCATTTTTCATTTCGCACTCTTTCTCTCATTCCTTCATCGTTGCCCCTGCTGAATTCATGAATAATGTCCCAACGCTTAGTCAAGCAGTGGAAGGATAAACTATAGCATTTCCAATAAAGAGGAAGCATGACGACTGACGTCAGCTCAAATCTCAATGGACCTACTAAGAAAACACTTCCTCTGGTTCTGATTGTAAGAAGAGAGGGAGAAAGAAAAGAAAGAAAGAGTTGGGGAAATTCTGGAAAAGCTTGTTTGTAGCCAAAGGATATTATGAAACAGCGTAACAGATGGGTTTCTTTCTGTAAGAACAGAAAAAATGATGGCTTGTTAAATTTAAGGAAAACAATCTCACTTCAGTTTTTTTTTCTTTTTGGTTAAATATATGAACAATTATATAGCTATTTTTGATTGGAGACTCTCTGACAGAGGAAGATTAAACGTTTACCTAAAGTCAGTACATTTCTAATTTCTTCATTAAAATGAATTATAAACCTTATGCACTGGAAAATTTCTGAGAAAGAGAGAGAGTGAGTTTGCTTTCTAAAGACTAGTAAGAAATGTAATGGTGTTATTGAGATAATGATGCAATAATGAGTAATTATGACAATTTTACTGACAACCATACTATAAAAAGAAAAAATATATAAATAAAATAAAATAAAGCCACTATGTGTTTATGCATATTTCACTTGAAAAAATTATTAAGAGCATAAGGAGTTTTGCCATTGTACTGTAAGTTTTAGAGAGATGCTCGAGAGTGCCCCCTTTGTGTCCACTGTGCATGACCTCAGTGAAATATTACCCAAAAGACCATGCAGCAATGTGTAGACTGAGGCTAAATAGTCCCAGGTTTTTTAACCTCCAAAGACTCAATATACCACAAATATAGTAGCTTCATTAGCTTAAGCATGGCTGAGAAGGATTGGACGCTCTCAAAAGATATTTTGTAACTGAAACCGTACATAAGGATGATACAGTGCTCATTTAAGATGTGATAACCCTTCTCAACAAATGTTATGCACTTTTAGATGTGACAGTGGAGCATAATAGAACTGTGAAGGGCATTCCCTGAATTTACTTTATAGTGGTTAAGTCTCAACATATCAATTTTCTGAGAAGCACCAAACTGGTTCAAATAAAATGTTTTCCATTAGGAAGCAGAAGCCACCGTTTTGGCTCTGCGGAATACAACAACAGACACATTGAATAAACGAAGAGTGCTAGAAAAGACCGCAGTGAGATGACCCAACCACATGAATGGGAGTCCTCTGCAGAAGTTGAAATTGGTGCTTGTTGAATTGGGCATGTTAGACCACACAAAACATGAGACTTTGAAGTCATATTTTTTTAAAAGCGAAACCGGAAAAGGACAGCCAATGAGCAAGAAGTTATTGAGGGCTTAGCGGTATTCATTAAAAGGTTAGAATATGTTTCAAATAATTCACTTTCAGAATTGTTAAAACATTCTTTTTTCCAGTTTGTGTTACAAACTTGGTCCCGTTTCCATGTGTGGGTGTGAGAGAGACAGAGACCAGGCCAAATCCAGCCAAATTAAAAGGCCTGTCTGTTAAAAAACAGCCCCCTCAGTTCTTGTCTCTCATCACAGAGCTGTCTGTCAGCCTCTCTAAAACTATTCCAGACATATTCCACACTCATTTACAAGGGTATGCTTCAGAATCATGAACCAAAACTGGGTAAAATTTCTGCCAAGAGTGCAAGTATAGGATACGCCATGACAGAATACATAATACTGAATTAATAGTAACTATAACGTTTGATTTGACACTAAAGAAGTGTGTCTCTAAAGTTTGCGTAAGATGGTTTACAATCCTTTTCAGATATTGTCAATATGTTTATACTTTACATTTCAGCATCCATCTAAATGAAGCAAACTGTATGTTCACTTTATGTACAGTAGAAACACACAGAATCCGCATGAGATCACACACAGTTTTTAGATTTGTTCCATTAAACTCAGAACTGATAAGCAGCATTTCACAAGTCAATAGTCAGTTCAGTGAGGGGACGTGGGGTAAGCGACCACACAACATCCAAACATGTATTCACGAGGTCCTGGGTGGTTAAAGCGAACATACACACACAGGGAAGGCTTTGTCCTTTCACCTGGCTTGAACCCTGCCACTAAAGTCTAGAGTATTGACAGACCTCAATAGGGCTGTTGACTCGCTGACCCATTCCAACCCCATTACCGTAGACTAGGAAGCCAACATAACCCAATTAGTTCTAACTTTTGTCAGGTTTGGTTTTTCTTTCACTCTTACCATTACTGGAACAACCAACTGAGATTCCTGAGGGAATCTGGGGTCAGTGGCATATGATGATGTGCAATGTTAGAAGACTTTCACGATGGATGTTTTAACGGATACCAGCTGGAGTTTTAATGATTTTGGGATCGCAGCCAAATAATGGGTGAAATCAATTTGGAAGTAAACATTATGATGTCCTACCCACAAGGGCAGAATGTTACTCTCTCATACTGTATATGCGTATTTGTGACTGTATGTCACTGACACTTTAGTTTTATAGCATTTACAAGCAAAACTCTTTACTCTACGATAAAAAAAACTCAAGTAGCCTCTTAGCCACTCTATTTTGAAATAACCCTGAATGGTAGAAGTGCCCTTCAAGGGTGCAAAAGTACAATTTGGAGTTTGCCCAGCATTTCAATTCACGTGTAAATTCATCTGTGTTCAATAAACAAATCCATATGAATGAAAGAACTAGGGTGGAATAAAGGGTGGCACAGGGGAGTTGGGTGGAGACGACTCATTACCAACTAAAAGCTAAAAACTATTTTACATAAAACAAACCTACAGCCTTCATGCTCACCGCTGTTTCATCATTCTTTCCCTTTTATCATTAAGGAAACAGGATGGACAGGATATGTTAGGTGCACAGAAGAGGAAAGATTTATGATCAACATGTTTAGAGAATCACAGCTCATTTATCTGTGAATTCCCACAACGTCAACCAATCATACAAAAGAAAGCTAAACGTAACAATTGATTGACAATTATCTCAAGCACGCGAGAAAGTAAAAGTTTCCCAACAACAAAAACAACAACAAAGTATATTACACCCTCAAACCGGCAGCAGACAGCTTAATAGAGATCATTAAAGGAATAGTTAATCCAAAAATTATAATTTTGTGACACACCATCATGTTCTTCAAACCCTTTTCGTCATAAACAAAATTAGATGTTGAGCAGAATGCCAAATCTACTTGTGTTCATGCAACAAAAGAAAATGGCTAATTAAAAAATTACACATTCAGAGCCAACTGGCCTTGGTTCAGGCAGATCATGGAACCATCTTCATACACTTGATTTGAAAAAGGCACCTGTAAATACGTTTTGAAGGAGCTAAAATATTATTTTCTGTAAATGACTGAAACTTTTCTGCTGTTCTGCCATATTTATGACTATTAGCAGAGCAAAGTAATGGCAGTGAACACAAAAACACAAGAACAGATAAAGCAAGAAAAAACGGGCATCACTGATACCTTGGCAGGTCTCAGAAAACATTTTTAAATGCATATGCCCTTAAAAGTCTAACATTAATGAATTTATGAAATAATTTTTTCTCATTAACAAACTATTAACTATAACTTTTGTCTTTGTGGTTATTTATTTATAAACAATTAAAACATTGTTTATTTTATTTTATGTTTGGAGCAATGACTTTGTTGTATGGAATATACACTTTGTTTTTCACATCACACATAACGGCAAAACATTGTTTAAATGGGGTGAGTAAAATTAATTTTGGTTGAACAAATCCTTTAATTAAAAGTATAGTCAGTCAGTCTAGTATAATAATGTGTTGTCTAATGTGAAGCATCACGTGAACGTTTCTCAAAAGTGGAAAGTATGCACGTGTAGGAATGAACGTTAATAAGCCTCTAAAAGGAAATTCTAACCAACAAACCTGTTAGTTCACCTGCATCGACAAAAGCAACTTCCAATAAGTCGACTCACACATGTTTTTATTTGTGATTTATTTCCTCATTCTCATATTCTGAGAAGGAAATAAAACTTTGAGTCACTAATGTCATTTTTGTCTCAGTTCTCTTAAATAACTGGAGACTGTTTTTCTCAGCTGTCCACAGAAGATTTAAATCTGAATAAAACACCCAAACAAAAGCATCTACTCCTAACTCTCTCTCCTTCTTTCTCTTTGAGCTTATTTGAAGACATGCAGGCCATTTGGCAGGGTTGTTCGTTGGGGAAGGGCAGTTTGTCTGCTTTATGGCTGTGCTGACGTCAATGGCATAACTCAAATAGTTAGCAGGGTGCATGCTCCCAGCTTTCAAAAGCTGCACCACAGCTGAGCCAAAGCTAAAACCCGAGACAGACTTCTCTCAGACAACAGTCTCAGCTAACATCTGTTCTTCTCATTAAATACCACTCACCTTAAAACGTAAAGATTTGCTAACAGATTTATAAACACTGTTGTCTGAACAAAGCTTGTTCATATATAAAGAAACGAGGTAGTGCTTCATTTCTGACTGGGACTTTACACTTTTTGTTTTGAGGTTTGAAAGCATTAGGTCTACAGACTGACAGCAAAAGACATGACTCTTTCTAGCTGACTCCAACACTTGACAGATTGACTGACCCATAATATCTCTGCTTTTCCAGCTATGCCCCCTAATCCCTGTGAGTAAAGATAGCAGAGTGTTTTCAAGCCAAAGACCTCCTGCTCCTATTGGCATGAATAACTTAGCTTGAGTTTGTGGAGACACCAAAGTCATTCAAACATCAACAAAGAGGACTGAATTCTTTACAATTACAGCAACAAACGGTGACAAAAATGAGAATTCTCATTTCCTAGAAGAATTGAATTCTTGCATCACTTATGTTAGGGAGTGTAACGTAACGTTTAAAACACTGTTGTCCACTCCAGAAGCCAAATCATTCATCTTAATCGAATAGTTCACCCAAAATGACAATTCTGTCAATAATTACCCACCCTCATGTAGATCCAAAACTGCAAGACCCTCTTTCATCTTCAAAATGCAAGCTTTCTGACCCTGCATAGACAACAATGCAACTGACACGTTCAAGCCCGGGAAAGGTAATAAACTAAATAGTTATTTTTAAGTGTAACTAATATATTCCCAAAGTTTCATAAAATTGTCACATGGACTATTTTAAAGATGTTCTTACTATCTTTCAGTTGCATTGCTGTCTGTGGAGGGTCAGAAAACTCTTGGATTTCCTCAAAATTATCTTAATTTGTGCTCCAAACCTTAACGAATGTCTTGGAATGACACGAGGTGAGTAATTAACGGCAGAAATTTCATTTGAATTTCGGTGAACTAATCTTTTTCCTGCAATGTTCTACAAAGGCAGCAAAATATACGAAATCCCTTTTTAATGGTTATTGCCAACTCAATCCCATGAGAAATAGTACGTTTGGTTGGATCTGGCTGCTGGGAAAGCTGTGGATTCCGAAAAGGTTAGCCATGAGAATGTTCTTGTCATTCCCTAAAAGAAAAGTACTGGGCAAGGTGTCCAAATGAACCAATGATCATCTCTAGCTACAGACACAGACACAAACCACAAGAACATTTCATGCAAAATTATATTTGCATACTAGAACATTACAATATCTGTTCACTAGGGATTTCACATTAAATATTTAAATTGTAAATACACAGTTATACATATAATAAGAAATTATGTTAATGTCTTGCACTTGGTGAAGAACATACCTGAAGATTCTAGTTTGATTAGACAAAAACTGATAGAGAACTGCGAGTTATGCAATATTCCGTGGAGAGAAAAAGGGCTTGTGCTGCCTTCAGCACGAGCATCTGAGCAATCCAAGGTGACGTCAAAGGCGCAGCATATATATAACATTAATATTAGTATTTAAAAACACCTGTCTTTAGACTACGGAAAGAAGTTTGGTCTTATCGTTCAAACCATAATTATTACATAGTGGAACAATGTAGGGTTTAGAATGAATTCAGCTGCTTATACCAACCAAATAATACAAAAAATTGATGTCTGGATATCAGATGGGCAAAATAGTACATCAATACATAATGTAGACGTGCATGACGCACTTTAGGTGTTACAATCCAGCCTCCAATAACTTCAACAATCCCCTTTGTGCACAAATACACTCCCCTTGTTGGAGACCAGAGGTGTTTGAAAATGTTATTAATGATGTCACGCCGTCTCTAGGGGTCTTGTGTGTATAAACACAGTGCAGGGCAGGGATCTGAAGACAGTTTGGCACCCAACATTGGACGAGGGGCTTTGGGAAGAGAGTGTGGCATTCCACACTTTCACACACAGAATCAACACACACTCTAGACATCAGTCAGGCAGTGGGGCTGTGATGACATGTACACATTTCGCACAAACACACTCGCACACATCAGTTAAGTCAGCTAGTGGTCAAACACTGAAGAGACAAATGCAGATACGGTCACGTAGACACACGAGTCACGTACACAAAGGCCAAGGAGAAACGTCTCTAGACTCTACAGCTACATTACAAGGCCTTTACTGGGTAAGGATGTGGTGTACTTAAATATCACTGACCCATCATGGTCTTCCAGCCTCAAAGGCTTCCATTCTGTTGACGTTTTCCCACTCTGTTGCCAGACCCTGCCTGTTTGGGTGGGCTGTTGCTAGAGCGGTTGCTATAGCACCCGAGCCTGAGGTAGATGATGAATGGAAATGATTTGACCAGAGGTACCATGTTGTTTTTAAAAAAGAGGTTTCTACTACTAAGTTTGTAGTTCCTCTCTTGGAATAAACATATGGCAAGGTGTTTTGGTAGATTTAATGGTTTATACAGTTTGGTCCAAAAGTCACATACACTTAAACTGAATTAAATGAAACTGAATTTTCTTGTATTTTTGCACAAATTAAGTTGATTAGTGGCCTATTCATAGTACATTATTATTATATTTTTTAATTTCCATCAATCATTTTTTTTACTTTTTACTTTTTTTTTATGCTCAAAATCTTAACATTCATTTTTTTATTACATTCCAGATTCTGTCCAAGGACTTCAGATGTTTAGTAATTTGCACTGCCATGCTTATTTAATAAATAAATGATTAAAAATGTTCAATTTGATCTATAGATGTTTGGACCCCATTGCATGACAAGCAATATTGCATGCTCCAACTAAACAAATATAATGCATAAGCACATTAGTAATGACGCATATTCTAATGAATGGATGCTGCATCTTTTTTTTTATGAAAACAGGGATGCAAAACAACAGAACTAACCAAGTAGGCATGTTTTTGCATATCCGTGCAGAACAAACAGGAAGAGTCTGCCTTTCTTCCTGGTCATAACCATAAAATGCCTTCTTATGATCTTTCCTGTGGTAAAGAAGCAAGCAAGTGAAAATACAAAGCTCATTGTTTGAAGCTTTTTCATAATCTTCCACTCTAATAAAGGGCTTCCAACACCCTGGGTGCTCTTCCATCAAGCTGTGAGCTGAACTTTATTCAAGTAGCGTTGGCAAATCAATGGAGACCAAAAAAAAAGAAATAATAATATACTCTTATAAAGTTTCTGTTAATATGGAAGGGAAATCTGAGCTCATGCCTCCAGCTGACAGAGGAATTAGCCAAAACATTTGTGGCCGCTCGGGTTTCCAAAGTCCCATTTGAATTCACAATATTTCCACTCATTCACAAGCTGAACCTGCGGTTTAACATGTGAGGTATTACCTCTCGTGCCATTCTGAAGCATGACCCCAATAGCCGTGACGATGACACTGACGCAGATTGTTGCTCCCATGGGTGGACCACTATAAAGACCACCATTGTGAAAACAACCTCCAAAAACAGCCCTGCCAGATAATACCAGCTGGGGAGTTTGAGTGCTTTGTTGAAGCTAAAGCTGTTAACGCTTAAATCATTAGCCAACAAAACCCCTTCTGATGAAATAACTTCAGAGGGAATGCTACCCACAACATTTTGATCTGAGATCACATTTCACCCTGTCAATCCTAATCAAAACCATTAAGCCCAAACAAGCAAGCCATTCCTCAAGCTCTGACGCAAAATCAGATTTAGATGAGCCACGCTCTGATCTTTTCCACTTTATTATAAAAATGCGGAAAATAAAGCTGATTCAGGTTCAGCATGAATAGCGTGCTATTGACGTAAGCACCATGGATGAAAGCTTGAGTTGTGGGTTAAGCTTAGACGTGTGGCACGTGAACAACCTGCACACATATTCAATAGTTTGAGTGCACAAGAGCACTGAGGCGAGAACTTCAAGGGTTTTCCCGGAAAACATTCCCAGGGCACTTCTTCCTCAATATATCTGAAGTCTGTTCACACTGAGAGCAACCTGAAGTGAGAAAATGACCAGAAATGTATTTTTTGAAAAACATGAAATAAGTACTAGGCAAATGAGCATTGCATCATCCATCTAAAGATCCTTTGAGGAATACTTTACCAGGGATTAGTCACCAAAATTTCAGTATTCGGTACCAATACCAGTGAAAATTTACGGTTCTCTGTACCAATTTCGGTACCAAAGCAAAACACAAAAACTTTTATTTAATCAAACAGCGCAAACTATATTTCATAGCCTAGACTGCTTTTCTCATGGACTGATTTTAAAGATACAAACATTAACAATACATTTGTTCTCTAACACACATATTTTGGCTACACAGGTCATTTAAATGTCTCTAGTGTGTAAAAATAGTACACTATTATGTCCAGTTTTAAACGCTATAGGAGCATTACATAGTTAATAAAGAAACTTTATTCTGATTATGTGCATTAACTTTATGTATTTTCTAAAAATACAACACTTAATTTTTTTTAAAACCTACAATAATGATCTGTAGCCTAACAAATACCAATGTTTGAGCAAATATTACACAAACAAAACAAATAATTGTAGAACAATTAAATAAACACAACTAATTTTCCTGTAAAAGAATGGCCAGTGGTTACAGTTGGGGCATGCACAGAGGCTGCAAGAGGACTAACAGCTTTTAACTGCAGCTTTAACCAAAAAAGTTGCAAAATGCAGCTAAACAATCGTTTTTGGCTAACATTTGTTTTATTAGAACACATTCACATGAATTAGTTAACTGTGTTTGGGCTTAAAAGTAATAAAAGTTTGAAACCTCTTGCAATGTACACTAAATAAAGTGAATGTATTTCATCATTACAAATACATTTTTATATCTTTATATCTTAATATAATGTGATTTCCGGTATTTTCTTTTTAGATTCTGTCTCTCAGTGGAAATGCACCTACTGTATGCTAAAAATTGTAGACCCCTCCATGATTTCTAAGTAAGACAGCTAGCGAAACTCCAGGGTGATCAAATACTTCTTGACCTCACTATAGCTATACAGGTATATACAGTGAGGTCAATAAGTATTCAATTTTGTCGCTTGTGTCTTTTGACAGCTCTTTGGTTTTGCCCATGTTGCTACTTAGACTTTGGCTGATTGTGGGGTACACAGGTGTCTTTATGACTGCTAACGACCTCAAACAGCTGCTACTAATTTAGAATCATGAGCAGAGTGTAGCTGGACTATTTAAAAGCTAAATAACAGGTCTTTGAGGTTCAGAAATCTGGCTGATAAGCAAGTGATCAAATACTTATTTGACACAGTAATTCCCAAATAAATTGGGATTTAGAAT
>JAUMHR010000050.1:9582422-9597505 GCA_032361145.1 Enteromius fasciolatus
CAGGCCTCTCTCATCTTTTTAAGTGGGAGAACTTGCACAATTGGTGGCTGACTAAATACTTTTTTGCCCCACTGTAGACTATTGTTCTGTTGATTTGTGCTACCCTGACTACCTCCCATTAAAAAAGGTAGTACATATTGACAACGAAAAATACTACCTGTCAAATTATGTTTTATTAAGGTCTACACCTACCACAACCCTACACCTACCCTTACAGTATAGTGCAAATACAGCAATTATGTGCCTATTGTGTTATATTTGACTGTAATATACACAGCTAAACCAACAAAAAATATGTCTCAAAGAAGAATTTTTAAAAAGTCAGAAAATACTCTTCTTCACTATTGCTCAATAACAATGTTATTTTAGTACTATATTATTATATGTTGTTTTAAAGTTGTGATCTGACATTTTTCTGTGATTGCCTTACTTGTTTTGATTCGTGATAAATGCGCAGAGACAGATTATCACATGGTTTTAATGAAAACGATAATGAAAATGTTTTTCAGTGATTAAATAGAATTGTTTGGTGTTTATATTCTCACCATGAAACAAAAAGGAGAGGATGTTGTTTCCAGTACAGGTAAGTATCTAATTATCCTGAATATCCTGTGACTGCTGTTGAGTCACTGTCTGGTAACACATACACAACACTACAACAGTTTATGTAGGGCAGCTCCAAAAGACATCCTCTACTTGTCTGCTTTGCTTAAATTGCCACCACTCTAACAATGGTCTGTCTTCACACAAAGAGACGTTATAATGGGTTTCAAATCATAACGGTCTCTGTGTCTCACATACATTTTCAGTTCCTCTGCCTATTAGTGGAACTGCTTGGCAAAATTACAAAATGGACTTCACTGTAACATATTAGCAATTAAATTACTGCATTATCAGGCATCGTAGATCTTTTGTAATGCTTGATTCCATCACATGTTCGTGGGGAAGAAGGGGACTTCTGAGGACCTCAAGTTACTTTACACTAGATTGTACTCTAACATCAGAAACTCAGAAGAGGGAAGTTCATTTGAGTCTGTCCATGAGAATTTTCAAGGCTGTGGACCCTGCTTTAAATGTCATTCTACAAGACTAAAAAATGCAGAACGCAGAAGATTTTCCATGACATATTTTAGAATAAACAGATGCCCAACTCTGGGGATCATTTAAGATGACGTGGTTGTTTTGAAGAAATCAGTTGGTATGCAAGAGAATGTTTGTTTGTGCCAACTTTAGTAGACTAATCGCAAGAGAAACACCCCCTGGAGGAATCGCTGCCTGAACTCCCTGGTTCTTTAAGCTTTTTTCTAACCTGTACAGTATGTTCAGATCACTACCATAAGCATATATGAGACAGTAAATACACTGTTTGTCGTCAACGTTTGTTTGTTTTTTAAAATGAACTAAAAATGATAATCAACAAAATCCACAAGTTTAAATGTCAGATCATTTATAACAAATTGTCTAAGATAACATGTTTTGTATATTATGCATGTATATATTGTATATACGTGTTCAGTTTAAATCTTTGCACTCGCTGTTCAAAAGTTTGGGTTAAGTATGATTTAGAAAAAAAAAAATTTTCTTATGCATTTAATTGATAAAAATACAGTATTAAAAATATAAATATTGTGAAATATGAAATATTGTAAAACTGCTTTTATATTTTGATATATATAAACATTACATTTGTTTAATATTTTAATATAAAATATTAATATTTTATATTTTAATGTATTTTCATGTGGTGGCAAAGCAGAATTTTCAGCTCGTTTCAGTCACATGATCTTCCGGCATTCATTCTTATATGCAAATTTGGTGCTTAAGAATATTTATTGTAATTATCAGTATCAATTTTTTTTTTGATACATTATAACATCTCTGTAACTTTTGCTTCTTGCTGAATAAAGCTATTCCTTCAAAAATAAAAAGTAGTGTATGTTATGTATATATTGTTTTGCAAACTGTATGCATATTTGTGCACTGTATATAATAATCTTCATTGTGAGAAGAACATCATTGTCACGTATACACATGGTGCAGTGACAAAAATGATTGATTTCGTAAATTAAATGTAAAAAAAAAAAAAGGTTGCATTTCAGTGTCACATAATTCAACACAATTCATATGTGCCGTCTATAGGCAGCATATTATGTAGGTAAAAGTACCTCACAGAGCTCAGTTTCAAGTCACACGTTTTTGCCTATTAGCACAAATTCAAACAACGTGGAGATTATCTTTGTTGGCATTTGAAGTAATAGGAGACTTTTACACACCCTGCCTGCACGTCAGAGCATGCTGTGTGCAAACACAGATGTTCACAAACTCATTCATCCATGTGTTTGACAATTAGAGTGTATGTAAACATGCATTACACATTGACACAAAGATATATTCATAACCGAAAATAAGAAACAGTGCACTCATAAACAAGCAAATAGCAAAACGGATAAAAAGTTTGAATACTAAATGTTTGCATGCATACATACATAAATTATTGAATGAATGAATGAATAAATGAACTGAACTGAAAATTTATTTTTTTTTAAAAACCTGCACACATAAAAAATGCACCACTTGAAGTAAAATGACTAACTTAAAAATAAATAGACTTTAGAAATTACCATGGCAACATTTCTTATCTTTTAAATTCAGTTACGTACGGAGGGTACTAAAAACCAACTAGGGTAAAATGTTTTCATTCTGGAAGCTTATTTTAGCTCGGAATTGAGCTAAAGCTGTGTGGTAATGTTTATCCAAACAAGGTAAAGCAAGAACAGGTCTCAGGTGTGAAATTACAGTAGAAGGTTTCAACTGCTATCACAAACAAACAGAGTGCATATTACATGCAATCCGGTGCATACACACAATAGCCCGATGGAAAATGCTCAACAGCTGTGAACAATTTGACTCACAGAGCTCCGTTTACTTACAAACACATTCACAAACTGCTTGAGCAACAAATATTAATCACAATGAGCTGCCCAGAAAAAAAGAGGGACAATTAGAACATTTACAGAAAGTGATACTACGGATGAAGATGACATCTGATAGCTGTGTGACAAGTGTCCTAAAGAAAGAGAGAGAAATTCATGACGTAGACAAACTGCGAGATGGACAAGTACTGACCCATATTTAAAGTAGCACTTTGATATGTAGCTGCAGTAATTGCATATATAAGCCAGCAGTAAAAAAAAGAGGGAGGAACAGAGAGTGTGTGAAAGCGTGTGAACCAGATAGAGTCTGAGACGTAACAGATCCAGAAGAAGAAGAGGTTAGTTCTAACCTTAAGGTGGAGGTGTGCAGCCTCTTCACCACCTCCTCACTGAAGTCAAAATGAACCCTGCCTCTGTGGCAGGGCGACCTGCGGAGCATGGCCCTGGAACACACCGCTGTGCTGCTCAGCGCGCTCTACTAGCGGCTCCCCTGCATGACTCCCCTAACACTTAGTGCCCTCCCACAGAGCTCAACTTCACCGCACAGCCACTTCCTTTTGAAGTCCAGCTGCGCTTACACTCAACTCAGCTTTGAGAGAGAAGACGGCCGCACATGAAACCTGGGGCGGAGCTCTCAGAGAGGAGTCGGAATGTCTCATTAGTAAATGTCTGCTGCAGACACAAAATAAATACATGAAGTTTGATTCAATGAAGGACATTCCAGAAGGGTCATTAAGATGTTTAAGCGCTTTCTGGATGCCTCAAAACGTGGTTGGAACACTTCTGAAAAAAAAGGGTGTTTGGGCGACTTCTGAAATTAAACACTGTCTGGTTCAGTGACGAATTTGTGGTAAGACTTGTGAGCTGTAATGACAAGAACTTACTACAAACACATCCAAAACTGTGTTAGTACACTGCAGTTTGTATGCACTGATCCAATTAAATTATTAATATTATTATTGTTAATTCATAAACTACAGAGAAAAAAATGATACACACACACTTATGTATATATATATATATATATATATATATATATTTAGAAAATCTAAAAAAAAAACTATCAACTTTTCTACTTTACATAGTAATACTAATTATAATAATTTACATAATTTAACTAAAAAAGCGATTTTGTTCTCTCTCTCTACACACACACACACACACACACAAGTAAAAAACAGGTAACACTTTACAATAGGGATCATTAGTTAACAACATTAGTTAACATTAACTAAGAATGATACTTCTACAGCACATCTTAATCCTAGTTAATGTAAATTTCAGCATTTACTAATGCATTATCAAAATAATGCATAATACACTAACTCACGTTAACAAATGACACCTTAATTGTTACTTAAAAAAAAACAAATATAAAAAAACAACACCAGCTACTATGTCAAAATCTAAAAATACACATTTTATCACTTTTAACAGAATTTTAATATCATTACACCTTCATATTATATATATATATATTTATGTGTGTAAATCTTATTTATAAATAAGATTATTGAATATGCCCATTTAGACGGCTAACAGTTAAAATTTACGATCTTCGGACACAGCATAAATTGAAAGAGTTTAATTTAAATCACCTGAAACATCAGACCTGTAGGACAGCATAACATGTCATTTTACAGTGTGTGTTCTTTGACTTTTGCCAAGAGAACAATCTTTGGTCCTCTGTTGGTCAAATACTATGTAAATTCACAGGTCAGATGTTATCAATCTGAATTTTGGTATGCAGAGGAAGACAAAACTGCATGAGCTTGTGTTTCCGGTCCTGTGTTTCACATGCATATGCGTGAATAGAGAATGAAGTATAGCGTGAGTGAATGTTGTCTTGTTTCTCTCTCTCTTTCTTTCTTTCTTTCTAAATGAAAATAATTGGGTTTTTTTTGAGCATGTGGAACATGTAACAAATTAAGTTCTGCAATGCACAACATCAACAAAAAAAAAAAATCAAAACTGAAATCCACTCCAGAAAACATTATCACATCAATGAGAAGGGTTTTGTGTTATAGGATTAAAAACATTCCAATCATTCCTCCTTATGAGTCTTTCCTACACGACAATCAATGTGTGATGACGTGGCGGTTGGACTAAACAGTTCCCTGAAAATCATAAAAAAACTCCCTTAAAGGTGACTGATCTGTCATCATTGTGTGCAGTGCTATGCTTACTAGTCCACAAGCTCTGCTGAGAGGAAACGAAGCTGTATCGAGACTTATGAAAATAAACAGAGTAAACTTTGACACAAGACAAAACTATTTCTAAGTATGAAATTTGAGCTGAATGGAGGAGCAGACCTTTAGTGCAGGGAAGGATCTGTCTACCGTACAGCTGATGACAATAGGAAAAGAAAGACTGAGTCAAACAGGCTGGTGTGAATTCAGAGTTGACTCAGTGTGAAAATATGTGACAACACGACATGTCGAAAATAAAACAATTCAAAATCAGTCCTCATAATGTGTCTGATCTAAACATGTGAGACCAGTTAAAAACACTACACTTACTGCACTAGTCTCAGAAGCCATGATTACATATGCCATTGAATCATTTATTTAATATGCTTACTTAAATGTCATCAATTTAATGATGTTTATGAAAAACGTTTAATTAAACTAACATGCAACATGCATAAAAGGTATGCAAAAGGAAATGGGTGTTAAAAGCTTGTGGCTTTGAGGTGCAAAGAAACCTAGAAAGCAGCGATACTACAAATGCTGATAACACTTATAACAACACATTGTATTGTCCACTAGATGGCAGAGTTATAATACAAATAATACAAAAATCAAACGTCACGTAAGACTTAGTTGACATTTAATAAAAACCTTGCCTGCTGAGTCTTTTATGATAATTTGTGCCAGCAAAACTTAATTGAGAAGAGATGATGAGCAACTAATTAATATTAATAAGCAATAGCTCAAACTTCAACAGTAAACAGGATGACTCATAATGAATAATATTGGTTCTGCAAAAGGCCTAGTCCTAAAATCTTATCACAGACTTGCTTACTAAACATTGCAAACAACAGTGTATTTTGTATTTTATTTATTTATTTTACAAAGAAAAATGCTATTTTCTAATCATTTGCACGAAGAAAATAACAAAAACTGACATTTTTGACAAACATTTAATTGATCGTTAATTTAATTGACAATTGCTTTAAATCTGCTGGATTAAATACAGGATGTTATTTTATGTTAAACACCCCAAAATGAACATTTCTCCATTATTTACTCACCCTCCACTTGTTCCAAACCTGTGTTAGTCTAAACCTTTTTTTTTCTTTTGAGCATAAAAGAAGATATTTTGAAAGAAGATAACCAGCTGATTTCTCTCCATACTATTCAAGTCCGCCGTTTGGTTACAAAAACTCTTCAAAGTATCTTCTTTTGTGTTTAACAGAAGAAAGGAACAACTTGAGAGCGAGGGAGTAAATGTTGGCAGTGTTCATTTTTGTTGAAATATTCTCAGAACATAAACTTAGCTGGATAAAACATCTCATCTCTGTCACCGTGAACAGCAAAACCAACCATCTAATGCTACAAACATCTGAGGAGATTCAAAACGGTCCAGAATCACTAAGCAGACTTTACCTACTTGGTTACTTTGAGTCGTTACTTGAAACTAACCTCCATACTTAACACCCTGATACCCGAGTAGCACTGACACACAGATGACAAAAAGAGGACAGACAGCATCACACCAGCTCTCAATTCTAATGCCATTTCTCTGACTGTGTCTTGGGCTGATTGGTGATTGACTTTGAGGCGCTCAAGTAAACTGAATACAAATTATCCTTGATTATAATTTCACCTCAAGTAGTCTACAGGAACCGTGGAAAAGAAAACATGAACTAGGGAGTCAAAACAATTGGGATTTATAGTTTCTTTTTTGTGGAAAACTTATTTTTGCGACTCTATAATTCTGCACCGCTGACAGGATTAAACTCTTACCAATATGCTCTCATTACAAACAGGAATAAACTGTAAACTCTAAACAAAATCTGTGTGAGGACTTATTGGTAGAATCGCTTAATACTTGATAGAGATGCTAGAAGATGTCTTCTCTCTGAAGATCAATACTGCATTAACACCAAGCACATTGTCTTAATGTGTTCAAAATCACTGAATCATTGCATAACATCCACATACCTGTCACTCTATGGGATATTTCACTGATTCATGTGACACACTCCCTCTCTCACTTCTAATCAAAGTGCACAGACCTTTGTTTACCTGCTCTGTCTAATTCAATCTAACAAGTCCAATAGGAACTTCATGCATCTCTTTGATTTATTCACAGATGTGATGTTCTTTGACAGGTGTGAGACAGAGGACAGCCAAGGAGAGTAAGAACAGGAACAGTTAAAGGGACAGTTCACCCAGAAATGAAAACCCTGCATAATCTGAAACCTTCTGATAATTCTGCATTAAGAAAACACTAAAATTACAAATTTGGTGTGTTCCTCGCATAAAAACAGGATCACAGTTTCTGCAATATTTACTCGATGCTTATTTATCCTAAAATTGTTTCATTTGTTTATTCAGAATTTTTTGTTATCTTGCATTGGAAGAAGCCTCGTGCTTACGGTTGCCTTATGTCAAGAGCTTAAATCCCCCCATTTAGAGTTTTCTTCTTAAATGGATACCTGGTGCACCTGGTGATGCCAGTCTGTTTTATTTTATTAGATTATTTATTTTTTTTACTTTTTGCTCTGACTAAATCTGCAAGCAAACCTGAACTGTAATACATTTGAACCTGAATCCTACAGTACATAACCTCTGTGCCACAATACAAATGCAATTTTGCTGTTGTTTTAATAACATGAATTTTACTGGTTTAGCTTTTGAAATAAGCTTATTTTTTGGGCTTTATAATGAACGTGTTAATGTATATGATGAACTAAACAACAAGAAACAAGTCAAATAAACAAGTTGACATTCTGATGATTAATTAATCTGAATAACTAAATAGTTCTGATGAAACGTAAAAACATTACTAAAATTCTAAAATGAATAACTCCGTTTAACCATTATCATGCAAACCTTCATAAAACAATTCTACGACTTCAGAAGGATTGGAATATGTAGCGCAACAAAATGATGGTCGGTAAATGTTTTATTTTTTGGGGTGAGCTATTGCTTTAAAGCAAGTAAAGAAAAGACATTAAGAAGAAAAAAGAATTCAGAAAGGCTATTAAAAGGTGAAAAAAGAACTTGTGGAAATGAGTGTTAGAGGGCAGAGTAAGGGGTGATCTTCTCCAGATGGGCACAGGCAGGGAAGATGGTGAGGTGAATGGTAGAAGTCAAACTCCCACTGTGAATCCGGCTATCTGAGAGCCCAGAGGACCAAATCTACACACTTTCACCTTTCACCGCCAACTCTATACAAGCTTATCTGACTGGCAAAAACACACGACAGCACTTAAGTTTCAGCTACTAGGATAACTGCCTGCTGATCATGAAAATGACACATAACCGCTTCTCATTTTCTTGAGTAATGCGGCCCTATCAGGTGTCTGCTGCTTAATACGTAATATATTCCATAATTGACCAAATAGACTGTATTAAAGCTCTGGGATCAGTTCCATCTGTGATGCAGGCGATTTCCAATCTCACTTAGGTTGGAGGTGAGATAGGCAAGTGTAAGGATGGGGATGCCGAGCTGTGAATTACATTTCAGGTTGATTTCTGAACTGATAATAGGAATGCATCAATGTCAAAGAGTTCATAAAAAAGGACACTATGAGTTAAATATGTATTATAAGGGATACATTTTAAATACCTGATCAGTCCAGTGAAGATTAGTGACTAATCTTCATAGTGACTAACTGTATATTATCCTGCAAGTAAAGTAAAGTAAAATTAAATGCCATACGATATATCAGGTTGTAATTATTGTTTTGGTCCCACTTTATATTAAGTGTCCCAAATACCTGTGTACTTACATAGTAACCAGATGTGTATCTAGTATGTAACCACAGTGTAAGTACACACCGGTACATAGTATCTACAGCTGTAATATTTCTGTAACTACACACATGTAACAACCCTCAGAATGCGGTGTGTAAATTTATTACATAAAAACATATTTTATTTAAATACTAATTAAAAGTAATAATGTTAGCTACTAACTACGTTTAGTACTTTTAACTAATTTTATGGCCCTCACCTGCCCATGTATGATTAAAAATACATTATGATGGAAATATATGCCATAGTACTGAATACTGGTAGTGTACGCTGACATGTCACAAGACACGTCAAAGTGCTTTGTATTACAATATTTGCCACATATATTATTTCTATTACAGCATATATCCCAAACACTCTATATTACTATATATATTTCTTATTTTCATTTAATGTATATTCTATATTAAATAATGTAAACTCTGTAAAACCTTAGTTAATACTTTCTTATTAACAACAAAATTGTCCAAACTTAAAAATCATGCAGGTTAGTTCATTTTACAAATTACCCCCACTTCACTGTTTTTCTGAATGCATGCTATAACAATAACATAAAGCTTTTTCCATATCAGACACTTGTATTACACCTTTAGAGGGGTCAGGGCTGTTGTTGGACATGATATGTGCAGAGCAGAGTATTCTATGACCCTCTCACAAAGCATGCTGTAAGCTGATCTGCCAAGCATGCAAGACAGCTGCCTTCTGTGTGCAGCTTTTATAAATGACTTCTGAAACCTGTTTGAGGTGAGCATGTGCACCTAATCAAACACAAAACAGGTATGTATATATATATATATATATATATATCACAATTGATATAAAACTAAATTGTTAAAGTGAACATAATTACTATCAAACTAATCAGGTCTGAACCAGCTACTGTTCAAAAATAAAAATTCTCTTTATGACTAGTTTGCTAATTAAAACTTTATATAAGTGTCTGCATGTATAATTAAGTTTAGACAGTCTGCAAGAAGGTTTAGTGTCCATCGTATGAAAATAAGACGCTGCCAGACTGAACAAGGCTTGAGAGAGTTAAGAATGAATGCACAGGTGCAGATTATTGCCAGATCCAGCTATTATAAGTTATTTCCACTTAATTTGGCACTTTTGAAAGTTAACAAAGTGGGATGTTCCAGTTCAGGTTTAAAGGGTTAGTTCACCCCAAAATAAAAATGTTGTAATTAATTACTCCCCTTCATGTCGTTCCAAACCCATAAGATCTTTATTCGTCTTTGGAGCACAAATTCAGATATTTTTGATGATATCAGAGAGCCATCCGACATCAGTGGATCAATACGATGCTAGCATAATACTCTTTTATGCAAATAAAACAAAAATAACAATTTACTGTTCTCCTGTGACTTATGTCTTCTACCATTTTAGAGAGTGTCTCAACGCACCGCTTTAACGTATTTGACATAATTAGCCTTGTTTACATCTGGGTGAAAGCACACACATGTGCGTAATCTCTTTGTGCAAAAAAAAGTATTGTACCTGTGTTTCTGGATCTGGGATCATTTCAGTTGTATTGCTGTCTATGGAGGGTCAGATAGCTTTCTGGTTTTATCAAAAATATATGAATTCATGTTCCAAAGATTAACAAAGGTTTTATAGGTTTGGAATGACATGAGGGTGAGTAATTAACGACAGAATTTTCACTTTTGGGCGAACTAACCCTTTAAGCGATATCTTTATCTTATCTTTTTTGCAAACAATTTGAAACTATTTTGATTTACTGTTATTTTTTATTGTAGTTTTTTTTGTTTCATTAAAATATTTGGCAACAATGCATTACTGACACATAAAATGACAGTAGTCGAAATATCCCACGGACAGGTTATTGCAGGCAGGACATGAAACATAGAATTAAATAAAACGCAAACATGTATTTAGCCATGAAGAAGTCTATGCTATTTCATTCATTAGGTAATACTATATGTATTGTTGATGATTAATAAACAGCTGATAAATTATCCACTCCTAACCTAGGTGATCTAGAAAATTGTAACAAATTTTGACGCAATAAATTTGTTAATTCCTCCAAAACAGAGAAAACATCTTTCACAAACATATACATCTCTGTCTCTTTGTGTAGTGTAGAATATATACTGCATTTTATTTGTCAACCCCACTCCAGACCTCTCTTTTTTTCAAACCCTGGCTAATACCATGCCATTAATTACAGGTATTTACTCTTGGAGAGGGTCATCATCATGGGGGAAGCCATTTTTAGAGCACATGACCAGTCCAAAACAACACATTTTACCTAAAATAGCATCAGACACTTTTGTTTTTGCAAGGTGCATCATCCAGCCACTAGTTGTCAGTATAACATCCAAGGCAACTTTCAAAACTACCAACAAAACAAAACAAAAAAGAGTGCATCTTTAATCATCTACCTCAATGAAAAGCTTCAGAATTGACTTTGAAACACCATTTAGTTCAGTGTAGTTCAGAGAGGAGATATACTGTATTGAATATACAGTACTACTATATTAAATTCAATATCTAAAAAAATACAGAATAAGCACTAAATCAATCTCAAAATGAATACATTTGGCTCTTCCATTAATCCTGGCTATCAGTGAGAGAGCGCAATGACAATATGTCAAGCTGAGAGAGAGTGGCAAAAGGTCATACATTTTCAAGAGCAAAACGCTGATTTCTTTTAAGAAAGTCACTCTCTTTTCTAAGAAATTACTGGAGAATAATTTTTTCACAGTCACTCTTGCTTGCCAAGTCTCCTATGCATGAATAAAATGAAACCCCATCCACCTGGATCTCAGTGTTCTGAAGTTATAGGGTGCCATTTAGACTTTGAAAATCCTTAAAAGCCTCTGATACAAGGAACGGATAACCTCAAAAGTGAGGGCACAAAGTGTAACAGCAAACTTTTAACATTCTGCATTACATTACATTAACATGTGGACCTAGAACATAAATTAGTTTGATTTTCCATTCCAAGTTACACTAGCTTAGTCAACTAATTCAAACAAACGAACAGGTGGCTGCAGTGGTTAGAGTCTTACGCCCACATTCGTGCTTACCAGACCCAAGAGTGTCGTCGGTATGAGTATGTACCCAGACTCAGACAAGACTTCAGAAAGCTCTTGTTGTCCGACAGGTTAAAATCCGTCATATTTAAATTCCCAACAGATTCAGCTGTCGTCCAATGGAAGCTCTTTGAACTCTAAACTCATCCTTCCAGCAGTCAAAAACGCCTGAGGGACTCAGGGCAGCACAGAGAGGGTTACTGTATCTGTTAGTGGGAGTCTCTGGTTGCATTGTCAGTCGGTCACGCTTCTACCTCCTCAGGGGGTTGAGTATCATAGGTCCGCTCACACCTGGCAGAAACAGTGTCTCTTGAGTGTGCCGCAGCTCTTTACTTTCAAAAACAGGAAGACGGTGGCCTCGGTTCAGCAGTAAACAAGAAGATCCGGAGTGCAGGGGAAATCACACACTCAGTAAGTCTGTTTGCACTCGCACTTAGAGACAGAACACACGTGCCTACCTTTCTTGCACAGTTTAATTGTTCCTCTGATGGATTTCATCAACAAGTAGACTGTACACATGGTACTGTAGCAGTCTAGAAAATGGGAACCAGACGCCCCACTGATCTCTGTGGTGATGACAGTCTCAGAGGATTTATGCTTTATCCAAAATCCATTATAGTTGTCTCTTTCTGTCCTAAAGGAGAGAGATTAGCAGATGATCCCTTTCATTTGGTATCTCTCTGGCCCTGACTGGCTATTCTGGTTCTATATTTAGGACTATTTTTTGAGTTGTTTTTGTAGCTTTATTTAGATTCTGGGAATCTAGTTTTTGGGCACCTTCTTATATAAAGCTATGGTTTAAGTAAAACTCTGAGGTCAATAAGATGTAAATAATGACAATAATATTACTACTAAATAATACTTTTATTCAGCAGTGATGCAAAAATGTATCAAATCTGATATTTCTAACATTCAAAATCGGTAATAATATAAATCTCCAGAGATTTTAGCATAGTGATACAGTAGATATGGCTGTTAATGTATTTGGTCTTGGCGGAATATACTGTATCTGCTACTCTGCTGCTGTATGTTATCGCTGTAGATTATTGCCGCTGCTGCAAGCAGATACAGGAACTTGCGACTGCCAATACATACAGCGATGAGGTGCTATAAGCATTTAAGATGTACTGCTGCTGCACAGATAGCATATGTAATAACCTGTAGCAGATCTATACAGGTGGAGCTGGGGAAGGTGGAGGGTTTAAGAGGAACTCTGAAAGTGCACTGCAAAATGCTCAGGAGAATAGACCACAATAGAACAGTCTTTGGACATCAATGTATCATCCTTTGGCACCATTGACTGCCGTTATATGACTGACAGACTGCAATGGTTTGAGTTAAAAATCTTTGTTAGTGTTCTACTGAAGAAACAAAGTCACCTACATCTTGGATGCCCTGGTGGTAAACAGATAAACATCAGATTTTTATTTTTGGGTTTATGACGTCTTTCTCTCGTCTGCATTTACCACATGTGTATCTGTAGCAGTGAACACATCAGCCCTTAAAAATGTTTTTGATTGCATTTTTTGATGGTGAGCACACGAGACGTCTTTTTAAGAAACCTTACCAGCCCCAAGTTTGAACAGTATTGTCCTTATTTTCCCTTTATAACATGGAGTACCATTTTTTTATTGTTCTTGTTAATTACTATAACATCCATTTCTCTCAAACTACTTTCCCCCAGCATGCACCAACACAGTAAGAATAAATCGTGCTAATTACCACCCCATTGTTTACAGATGTTTGCATTATTTGCACTGATGTTGTGTCTGTTGTTACTTTTCAGTTATGTGTCAACATGTATTTATAATTAAATTCACTTCTTTCTTTAATGAAAATGTCTATTCATTATTATGTGTCTCGTCAGTCCTCATCTTAAAATAGCTTCCAGTAAAATCTCAAACAATGGTAGGGATTTTGATTCTCATCTCATCTCAGTCAGTCTGTTTACTGAAAAGATCAATTCACATTTATTTATTGATTTGTTCTGTGTCTCATTCTACAAGTAGCATACTGCATAACTTTTTGTGCACTGGGTGTATCTCAAGTCAAGTTATACATTTTATTATTCATTATTAAAATGCACTGTCTACAAATCAGCTAAAATAAAAATAAAGCTAAAATAAAAGTACTTAAACTATAAAAACAAGTTACATTTATTTTGAATGAGACTAACAAATTAGTCATTAACAGTTCATCATTCACAAATGAGATGCCCAAGTTCATTCAGTTTCTTCAAAATAAAGATGCCCCAGTTAATTTATGAATAAGATGCCCTTGTTTATTCAGTTAGTTTATAAAATAAATGTGTGGAAGTGAACCAGATCAATTCATTCACAAAAAATTTGTTTACAATTTTTTTTACAATTTACAATAATTTGATACCTACCGCAACAGTAAAGTAATCTTAAAAGTTATTAAATGAATAAATATTTAGCTCTATTTTACCCATTACAAAGATATACATAATTGCCTTGAACTCATTTGTGAATTACTAAAATAAAAACAATTTCACAAGCTGTCAGTATGCGAAAATTAAACTGCATTCCAAAGACATTAGACATATGTCAAATAAGAAAAGCATATGAAACGATGATAATATTTGGATGTGCAAAATTTAAGAGAAGAATAGAAAATTATTTTGAAGAAACAGAGGTCAGTAAATGAAACCAGTAACACTGCTCCTGTTGATCGTATCTATGTCATCATGTCATGGTTACCAGCTTAAAATGAAACACAGCCGATCGAACAGCTGCTGTATACAGTGTTAGATGCTGTAAATCATTTAAAGCACACAGCATCAGCAGCATTAGCTAGCTATTTTTACATGGTTACTGGGAGGTTTGAGACTCAAAATGACTCACAGCAAATATGCAAAAAATACAGCAAATTATGATATTGATTATGATTATGATAAATTATGATATATATAATATAATAGTACCTTAATGCTGGTGGCCACAAGCCACAAAACAAAAAAAAAAAGGAGAAGGAAGTCTGAAGGAAGGAAGTGCCAATCAACAGTAAGTTATTTCTTTGTATGCAAATTTTCTCTGTCTCTCTACACTTTATACTAAATGAACTACTATGTACTTACACTAATAATT
>JAUMHR010000050.1:9597580-9607800 GCA_032361145.1 Enteromius fasciolatus
AGCCGTGTAATAAGCGGGATAATATACAGGCAGCAGGTAGTTATCGCGAAATAAGCCCCTTCAGCGTGATACAAGACCCTCCGCTTCTGATCACCTACGCTTCTGATTCCTGCGATAACTACCAGCTGCCTGTACATTATCCCTTACTTAATATAAAAATAATAATAATAATATCATTACTGTGAATTAATTTGGCCACAATATTCATGTAGTGAAAATCTGATATTGTGACAGACTAGTTCACATATACTTTAGCATACTGTAGAACAAAAACCTCTAGGCTGATTATGTATTATTTATTTATTTTTTTTAACTGGTTCACATCGGAGTGCCTGATTATTAATCATACAAAACTGAATGGATAATTTTTCCCTCTTGAATGACTGAAGTATTGGAAATAGCTATATCCAGACCAGAGCATTGGCAATTAATAAAAAAAAAATTGTCTGCCGCTAGTCATTTATATCATCCTTGGGTTGGAACCAGGGCTGTCAAAGTTTTTATTTTAAAAGTAAAATAAACTGTACAACTTGAACTGATTTAAAGAATAAAACAAAACAAACAGATTTAATTAGCTGACAGCCCCAATTTTTGTATGTATCTTAGTCTGTTATAAAAGTAAATCATGGAATTTTATGAGTAAAATGCAGGTCCTAGATAAAAATTTGACATAGGTTTAATTAATTGCTTGTTGTTGAAGCAAAAGATATCAAAATGTGCAGTTGTATTTTAGGAGGCAAATTTGGTCAGGCTTCTGCAGGTGCTTTTCACAACAGCGAGAGAAACTGCCTGAGACGACACCTGTTTCAGACACAGAAACCCATGCTGGAAATTCTTCTTAGAGATGGACTTGGCTCTCAAAGGGCTGGAAAATAAAACACAGCTGTTGCACATATGTACTCTAGGGATGGAAGATGAGTGCACTCAAAGTTGCCAAAGGCCTATCCTGTTGGCAGCGTGTATGCCATATGCTGCTTGGACTAGTCCCTAGTCTCTTCAGCTAGGCTTTAATGCAAGGACAAAAGCATCTGAACATAAGACACAATGGTCCCTCAGTCTCCAATCAGATTTGTATAACTCTGGTTTTGAACTCTGAATTGGGTTTAAGTAGTCAAGGTGATTGTGCTTCATCCGCATGAATTTGTCTCTGAAGCACCATTAGGCAATTTATGAAAAAACTAAAACCACACTACCATAGAAATTTGCCCATCAGACAAGCAATTTGTTTGAGAATGATGTGCTGCTACCAAGGTAATGACATTTGATTAGGTCACAGAACCAATTTTAGAGGATGAATTGAACAATGGCCATATAAAATGATGGTGCTCCTGAATCAACAGTCACCCCATTTTGATCTTTTCTACTGTGTGTCTGTATATCCAGAGTATGTGTGCAGTGAGATAGGAGCTGGAAGCTGCATGATTATGGCTGGAACAAGAAGAGATTTTTTGGAGCATCTGAGTTTTCTATCATTTCGAGATCACTCTCCATCCATGGCTCAAACCTGCATGTCAGCAGGAACTCATCACATTAAACAAAGAGTTAAGACTTTTAGCAGTCAGACTAAAAGAAAAAGTTTAAAAATATTATTTATATATTGTGACGTGCCTTGTCCAGCACTGGCTGCTAGACGGCAAACCCTCGGCCGCTCAAGTTTCAGAGAGGGTGGTTGTCGATCGACTCCTCCGAGCCCTGCCACGGTCACATCATCAGGCGGTAGGAATGCAGAATCCCACCACCACACTCAAACTAGTGGAAGCGATTTAGCTGGTCAAGGCAGCGCATCGGAGAGACCTGTGAGAGAGAGCGCCACCATTTTCCCAGAGGGTGGCCCAAGAGCAACGCACAACCAGTCAGCAGGGCGGCAGGCCCCGGTCCTAGAGATGAACCGATCCCCACCGAAGTCTTGTCCCATTCCCAAAGTTCAGGCTATATTGTGCATCGAGACATTCCGTTTGCAGTTCCGGTGGCCAAAGTTAAAATTAACGGACAGCAAGTGAAAGCTCTCTTAGACTCCGATAGTGCTGTAAGCCAGCGGAGGGGGGAGGAAAAGCGGTTGTTGGTGGTTCCGAAGTCAAAAATTGAATCTGTGTTGGAGTTGGCTCATGCTCATTCCCTAGCAGGACACCTTGGGGCGGCCAACACCGTTCAGTGCATCCGGGATAGGTTCCACTGGCCCGGCATGTCCTGCCTGTCAGAAGACCTCGCCCAGGCCGCCTCTCCCAAGTCCACTCATTCCACTGCCCATCATCGAAGTGCCCTTTAAGCACATCGGGATGGATCTGGTGGGGCCGCTGCCAAAGTCTGCCCGGGGGGCACGAACACATCCTGGTGATCGTCGATTACACCACCCGATTTACAGAAGCAGTGCCACTTCGAAAAGCCACCACCAAGGCCATTGCCCAAGAGCTGTTCCTTCTGTGCAGCCGAGTCAACATCCTAGCAGAGATACTGACCTACCAGGGCATTCCTTTCATGTCTCGGGTGATGGTTGACCTCTGCGGGTTGCTCCGGGTGAAGCAGATAAGGACCTTCTTCTACCATCCCCAGACTGACTCCCCAGTCATTGAAAGGTTTAACCCAACGCTCAAACAGATGCTGAGGCGAGTGGTGGCAGAGGATAAATGGGATTGGGATCTGATGTTGCCATTCGTCTTGTTTGGTATACAAGAGGTTCCCCAAGCCTCCACCGGCTTTACCCCATTCAAGCTCCTCTTCGACCGACAGAGGATTGACAGAGTAATGCCCCTCATGAAAGAGCACCTGATCCAGGCACAACAGGCTCAACAGCGGCATTATAATCATGTAGCCTAGCCTCGAGAGTTTCAAATAGGGGATCGAGTGATAGTCCTGGTCCCCACCTCTCCTCTGACCAGGAAGGGGCAGCCTGAGAAGATAAAGTAGAACACCCGAGCGGAAGAAGCCTTCCTGGTGGTCAAGAAAGCCCTCACCTTGGAACTGGTCTTGCGAGCGCCGAACTTTGGCTGCCCCTTCCTGCTACAAACATACGCTGCGGAGGTGAGATTGGGAGTCGTCCTGTCACAAATTCAGGATGGTGAGAAACATCCTGTTCTCTACAACGAGGAACACCTCAGCGCCCCTGAGTCCCAGGGAGACGTCACCACTCAGCCTTCTGCACCTTTGTTGAGCATCTTACTTGTTAATATATCCACCCTCCGGGCCTTTATTTTGAGCTCTCCTTGTCGTGTGTTCATTCTTGCCCGTCACAATATATATACATTTATAAAAAGGAATTTGTCACATAAGTTTTAAATAATTAACATTAGTTAATGCAAACAAGGATGCATTAAATTGACAATACTGACTCTTGCTACAATTGTTTTAAATAAAAGCTGTTTTCTACATTCAGCAAAGAATTCTGAAAAAAAAATCCACAAATTAAACACAATTGTTTTCAAAAATAATAAATAATAAGAAAAAATGTTTGCACCAAAACAGCATAGAATAATTTCTGAAGGCTCACGTGAAACTGAATAAACTAAATATGTCTGATTTGACCTTACCATTTTAAATTGTAATACTGTTTCACAATATCACTGTTTTTACTATATTTTTGATCAAATGAATGCAATATTGGCAAGAATAAGAGACATCTAAAATGAAAAATCTTATTGTTTGAATGGCAAACTTGAATGGTATCAGTTTCTATTGTTTTGTAATTAAACACTAAATATAATGTCTTTTTCATCTCTTCACTACCACTGACAAACAGAAAACAAATCTTCAGCAAGAAACATTTTTATCAGTACTTCTGTTGAGAACCCTGATGTGTGCAACACTATCCTGTTTTAAAAAGTACAGAGATCACAAGCGTTTCCGACATTCTCGTACAAATGCAGCGAAGAATTCCATGCTAACTCTAAACCTGGTTATCCTACTGTAAGTCATGTTTTACTCAAAGTCAAAGTAACCATAGTAATGCTGCTGCTAAAAACCTTAACATTAAACACAATCAAAGGCTCTCTCACATTCCTGTCAGACACACACACAACACAACAAGATACAGCCATTCAAAATCCTGTCATTTCAAGCGTCATCTGTTGTTGCTTTCAGCAAATAACAGATGATTCACACATGCCGCACTACAAATCACTAGCAAAACTTGGCTCCTCTGGATGCAGCGGATTCACAGCATTCATGATGATGTGCAAACAATGTCACCACACTTCCGTGACGTGATATTCATGCTCATGCTAGTCACGCTCACGCAAGTCCTCGTCGTTTAATCCCGTTAATGTCCTGCCTTTGTTTCCATGGTTACCAGGTTTGTGACTTTGCCCCTCCCAAAGCAAATCTACACCTAGTGTGTCTTGCATGTGTGGATGGCTGTTAATATCAGTAACATGTGAAGGGCACACATTTACAACATAGAGCAAATCGCTATAATGACTGGTACAGCAATGTATTTTTTTTCTATTAATACTATGAAAATTGTTTGCAATATACCAAATTTGTAAAATCATTATTGTGTATTTAGCATGTAGCATGTATTTAGCATGTAATTAATCGCAATTACTCTAATGTGATTAGAGGTGATAATTGGATCCTGCTTTTCACCGATACAGGTTTTGGCAATGTCGCAAGAATTTGACCCAGGTATAGGGTCTGTGTGTGTGGGTGATGTAGTCGGCCAGCTTGACAGAGACAAATGTGGATGGTGTGCTGTTGCCACACTAATTGGCTAGGTTAACAGATTACTGTGAAACAAGGCCAAGATAGCACAGCCGTTCAATAAACTTGCCTATATAAAACAGGTGCATGTGCACACTCACAGACAAAGGCTGCGTCAAACCCATGGGAAACATCTGATGGTGATTCAGAAATAACCTCTGGACCCAGAACTAGTGGTAAATAGTGATACAACCAAATAGAGGCAATGTTTTTCCCAGAAGATGAAACATTAGCTCATCGTTATGAAATGTATTACACATTTGGCAACATGACTAAGGACCTCGTTTATAGAGGCTTTGCGTGGATAACAACACGTGCAAGCTTAATCTACTATAATAACGTAGTATATTTAGAGTACTGTCTTTTTTAGATTAATGTATTTATGGCCATGCAAATGAGCTATAAATGAATGCAAGATTTATTTACTCTTATTTGTCATAAGATTTATGACAGATTTATCATGCACCAGCTGCTGTCTTTGTGGCCAAACTTTGAGAATGAAGAATAGATTTGACCTGTTGGGGATAGTTTCCCCAAAAAGAAAATTCTGTCATTACTCATGTTGCTCCAAACCTGTAAGACCTTGATTAACCTTCAGAACACAAATTAGGATATTTTTGATGAAATCTGATAGCTTTTTCACCCTCGCAACCGATACAATGTTTTGAATTATTAACGATACAATTATTGAATTATCTTTGCATGATATATATATATATATATATATATTAGTGCTGTCAACTGATTAAACACAATTAATCACATCCAAAATAAAATTTGTTTATGAGGGTGCACTTTGCATATTTATTATTATTATTTATATAAATACACACATGTATGTATATATTTAAGAAATAAAAATATAAAATATTTATATATGATATAATTTTATATCATTATAAAAGACGACCCATGCTACGCTCTCTGAATTTTTTTTTATTGCCTTTGTCATTGATGCCCCGTTTGCTGTTGTCGACTATGACTGTGTATGTGAATCAATAAATGTTTGCAAGTGGATCCGAATGCTTCCCGTCGTCTCACTTGTGACAGATATATTCAAGTGTTTATTTCTTTTAATTTTGATGATTATATTTGACAACTTATGAAACCCCCCATTCAGTATCTATGAAAATTGTTATATTACGTAAGACCCATACAAAGAAAGGATTTTTCGAAATCCTGGCCAACTGAAAAGTATGAACATGAAGAGTATGAGCATGCAGTCAATACTTAGTTTAGGGCTCCTTTTGCCTGAATTACTGCAGCAATGTCAATCAGTCTGTGACACTGCTCAGGTGTTATGAGAGCCCAGGTTGCTCTGATAGTGGCCTTCAGCTCTTCTGCATTGTTGGGTCTGGCATATCTCATCTTCCTCTTCAAAATACCCCATAGTTAAGGTCAGGCGAGTTTACTGGCCAATTAAGAACAGGGACCTTAAAGCAGGTACTGATGGCTTTGGCACTGTGTGCGGGTGTCAAGTCCTGTTGGAAAATGAAATATGCATCTCCATAAAGTTGGTCAGCAGCAGGAGTCCTGAAGTGCTCTAAAACGTCCTGGTATACAGCTGCGTTGACCTTGGACCTCAGTGGACCAACACCAGCAGATGATATGGCACCCCAAACCATCAATTACTGTGGAAACTTTACACTGGACCTCAAGCAACGTGGATTCTGTGCCTCTCCTCTCTTCCTCCAGACTCTGGGACCCTGATTTCCAAAGGAAATGCAAAATTTACTTTCATCAGAGAACATAACTTTGGGCCACTCAGCACAAAGCAGTCTCACCCCAACTCGCTATGTTGAAGTTATATTGCCGTCGCTTTTTGAAGCTCTAGGTACCCCTTTTGCATCATTTTTGACGCAAAGGGTCCCTCCATTGTTTTAAACAGGAAACCCCTTAGCGTCAATATGACGACACGATAAACTACTGGGAATTTTATCGTCATAATTAAATGATATTTATTGGTTAATAACATTGCCATTATTGGATATGTGTAGGGATGTGATTTTACAATGTAAACATTAAAAACAGTTTTATATATATTATTTACACATTTATGAGTACATAACCCAACCCCTGCCCATTATAGGGGATGTCTCCATAACTGAGGCTGGTGCGAAATGCATCTCGATGCATAGCCAACAATACAATACATTAAAGATACAGCAGCTAGCAATGCGATACACCCCTGTTATGATGCAGTGCAATCCGATTTTGATTCGATTCAACACAATTCGATGCAGTTGCATCTGCTGCTGCAGTCCGTGCGTGCCGCAAATTCGTGGAAATGCCGCCAAAAGAGGCCTTACATCAGCTTTGGTTATGGCATTGGCTCTTGTGTGTCTCGTGATCGATTACGTCATGCAGTCATGAAATGTTATTGGCTCTTGTGTATCTTGTAACTGATTGCATCATTCTATGGGAGTATGTTTTTTTTTTAAATAGATGTGAGCATGTTAATGAAGCATGAAGACTTCATGGTTTCAGAAGACTTGTAATACAACACAACTTTATATACAACTAATATTTTTAAAAGTATTTGTTTATGGTCAGTTTTTGTAATAAATACCTGTGACTGCACTTACATTTGTCTGTGTGTGTGTGTGTGTGTGTGTGTGTTTTATATTGTTCAGAGGTGGGTAGGTTTAGAGTAGGGGTAGGGCTGGGGTTAGATGCTACAATTAAAGTAAAAACTGATATGAAATTATTTAGATTCTTTATTACAAATTCATTTAATACATTGAATTAAACCAAACAACTCAAAACAACAAAGGACCGTTTACATCAAAAAATGACGCAAAAGGCATACCTTAAGCTTCAAAAAGTGACCCAAAGGGTCCTGACCAAGCATCAATACTGTATGTGAAGAGTTAGGGTCAGACTGTGTTGCTCAGCAGCAGTCCAGTCCTTTTTGTCTTTAGCCCAGGTGAGATGCTTCTGATGCTGTCTGTTGTTCAAGAGTGGCTTGACACAAGGAATGCGACAGCTGAATCCCATGTCTTGCATACATCTGTACATAGTGGTTCTTGAAGCACTGACTCCAGCTGCAGTCCACTCTTTGTGAATCTCCCCCACATTTTTGAATGGGGTTTGTTTCACAATTCTCTCCAGGGTGCGGTTATCCCTATTGCTTGTACACTTTTTTCTACTACATCTTTTCCTTCCCTGCGCCTCTCTATTAATGTGCTTGGACACAGAACTCTGTGAACATCCAGCCTCTTTTACAATGACCTTTTGTTCCTTGGCCTCCTTGTGCAACGTGTCAATGGTCTTTTGCACAACTGTCAAATCAGCAGTCTTTGATGATTGTGTAGCCTACAGAACTAGACTGAGAGACCATTTAAAGTACTTTGTAGGTGTTTTAAGTTAATTAGCTGATTAGAGTGTGGCACCAGGTGTCTTCAATACTGAACCTTTTCACAATGTTCTTATTTTCTGAGATACTCAATTTGGGGTTTTCATTAGTTGTCAGTTATAATGATCAAAATTAAAAGAAATAAACACTTGATATATATCAGTCTGCGTGAAATCAATGTATACATTGTACAAGTTGCATCTCTTGAATGGAATTAGAGAAATAAATAATCTTTTTAAACATTCTAATTATATGACCAGCACCTGTATATACACATTCTTTTTCTTTTTTAATGAAGTGGGGTCATGTTTATTTATTGTCAATCTTTTTAAACTTTCTATTCACCAGAGTATTCAAATAAAATAAAATAAAATAAAATAAAAATATTTTTTGGGGTTAAAGTTCTGTTTAGTAAAATGATTTCTGAAGGATCATGTGACAATGAAGAATTTTATATTGTAATAATATTTTATAACAAGGCTGTTTTTACTGCATTTATGATCAAATAAATGCTTGGTGAGCATTAGTGGGACCTTAGTAAATCAATTATTTTAAACCTTTATATAAATCTATCTAGAAATGGAAAATATTCATGGAGACAAATGCATATGCCTTATTAAAAAATAATAATAATCAAGTCTGCTTTTTATTTTATGGTGTACTCTGGAGTACGTATCTAATAAGCATATGACTCACACTTACAAACCAATTCATGTTGTTCTACACTTAAAACAACAGGATACATGGAATAGAAATGTAGATGCAGATTTAACTTTAATCCCAGCAAACAGAAACAGACGTGCATATGTGCTTGCTAATTTGCAAGTCTGTGTTGAATTAGGCCAACTGCGAGGCACTGGGCATGGCGCAAACTAAACAAAAGATCTTTCGTTGCCATGACTCTAAGGCATCAGATGACTGATATTTTGCTAGCTCTCATCTGGACAGAAGTCCCTCCAAAACTAGTTCCTACACTTTGTCAACTTAACATACATAAGGACAGCATTTAATAGATTCTTCTTTGTTAAATAAATGACCAATAAGTCTTCATCATTAAATGCACTTACATATTTTACATTCTATTCCATTTACTGGCATTTAGCAGACAAAACCAGTACAAAAAAGGCTCACATGACATGAAAGACAGATCACATGACAAGCATCAAACGAATGGGAATCCCAATTTATGATGCATTTGCAATATCGTTAAGCAATCCTCCTCACTTTACATCCTCTGCTATGCTAAATCACTCTTGATATTCACCTAATCAATACGAGAGACATTTCACAAACCATTAGGAACGCAGAAGATTCATTTTCATATGCTCTTATGAGTGCTCACCGAGGGCTGTGTGCATAAGCGGAAAATGTGGGTCGTTCCAAGAAGAGCGAAGCGTGCACTCAGGAACACTCATCTCAGCGTGATGTATCTTCAGAGGAACAATCACTTCAGAGCACACGAGAACTACCAGTGCTCCAAACGCTTCTTATGTTAGAATTTAACCACTACAAAAATTACGATAAGTGCAAAATAATTCAATTTCGGGGAATTATAAATGACCCCTGATAATGACATTCTGTCTGGTTACATAAATTCTAAAAAAGCAAGTGTGATGGTTTTTAAAGCAGCGTTGGTGATCAATAAGAACCGAATAAAAACGCCTTTTAAATGTACATTTGCTTCTTGAATTTGCTGGTAATGGACAGGAAACAGATTACTTTGTATATTTTAGTATTGAAACTTGCGAAGTAAATTGTTTATTTTTATTTATTTATTTATTTAGGGTTCTGCAACAATACATTTTTAACAAGAAGTATCATGCTCACCAAGGCTACATTTATTTGATCACAAATGTTGAGTCCAAAATTACTTTTCTATTTGAATACATTTAAAAACATAATTTATTCATGTAATGCAAAGCTGAATTTATTCAGTTTCACAAGATTCTTGTTTTCATTGTAATACAGGGATATTGAAAATATTTTTACAGAGTAATTTACATTTAAGCACTGAGTAGTATTAATTAACTACTATGTGGACTGTATGGATATGGTTACTTGCATGTAATAATGCCTACTTTATTGTTATTACAATAGTAAGTATATGGAAAATGTAACAAGGACTCATTAAAATAAAGTGTTTCCAAATATATACAGTATTTATATATGAACA
>JAUMHR010000050.1:9618967-9630280 GCA_032361145.1 Enteromius fasciolatus
ATTCTTTCTATGCCATTCTAGCTCTATGCCATGCATGAGTCATTGTACTTCTTTTTTAATGCAAATTAGGCTTATTATTGTGCCATATTCAGGAAAGACGTCGTATTGATAAAACAAACCAATCCAAGCCTCTATACGTGCAAGACATATTTCAAACTCAGCGAAAAGACCCTTGGATTTTTCAAGATGAGAAACATGCAGAAAAAGTGTAAATTTGCCAACTTAGGCTTTCTGGAAAATGTGCCTCCACAAACATTTTTGAAAAATCCAAAAATATACAATATAAATACAATTCACTGCATGTTTCAGCGGAAATGGAAACAAAAACAACTTATATTCCTTTTTCATGCCAATTATGATTATCAATTGACATTCAATCATACCAATAATCAATCAAGTTATCACCTCGAAACTAATACATTTAAATATATTACATGATTTCTCATTATGTGATCACGCGACACACACGACTGGAGTAGCGACTGCTAAATTCAGCTTTTTTAAGATAACACTTGTAAATATATATATATATAACAAACAGTAATTTTAAATTGTTTTCATACTGCAATTACCCCATTTTTTAAATGCAGTGTTCACTTTTGCTCTTAACAAGCATCTGATGTGGTTTATTGCACAAATCTAGACTTTCGGTTTCACAAACGCAGAAACACATTTCTACGACAGTGTCACACAAAGCTCTGGTGGGCACAAAAGCAAGTTAAAAAACAAAACCAAATTCAGCTCCCTGATCTAATTATAGTTGAGACTTAGTGGAGTACAATGTGTTGGACAATGCGTGGTCACCTGTGGTGTGTGTATATGTTCAGTAGGCACTCCGTAATGAATAGGCTGTTAATGAGCACTAAGAGTTTCTTGAGGGAGTAGGTGGACTTATCAAAAGTATCAAAATTGGATCTTGCACGCACTAATGAGGCACTATAAAACTGCACCGGACCATGTACCATCAGTCTGTAGTGATTAAAAGAGCACATATAGTTAATAAAAAGGATACATGCTCATATTTAGAGACAGCTTTGGAATCAAAGACCAGATAAAGCCCCTAATAAATCTCTTGGCATTCACATTGGCAATCTGGAGAGGATGACAAACTGATCTGGTGTTACAGCTGACATCCAATGACTCAGAGTCCACCTGCTATTCTGGAAATACAAGGACACATACAATGCAACATGCAGTCTCTTTATAAATCATATTTTGATTAGAAAACCAAGCGGGGGTGTATGACAAACTGTTGAAAGTTAATGTAAGATGTTTTGTTTTTAAAGAAGTCTATGTTAACAGAGGCTGCGCTCACTGAATAAAAAACACAGCAATTTTTATGAAGTATTACAATTCAATTTTGTCCCCCACACCGTTCCACACAGAGACAATAAAAAACAAGTGTGTTAAAATGTGCAATAACAATAAATGTCCCACATTACTGGCTAGCTTGGGAGATCTTGATAAAAGGAGACAGAGAAACAGAGAAGTGTTTGCTCAAACTTCAAAATAGACAGAGTAAACAGCGCCGCGATGTCTCAAGTATGCTTTAAATTAGAGCAGACCATTAGTTAATGTGTCCCGCTGGTAAACAAACACACATCCGTTAAAGCTTTTCAACTGAAATCACGCTCAAACAAACGGGGAACAACACTATGAGCAGAGAGTGCATTTGGTTTTTGGTTTATTCATGACAAAACCACTGCAACGGTCCCACAATACAGTGCGAGGGCAACTCTCAACGGGGTTGCTGTCTTGGTAAAGGAAAGTCAGGTGGGTCAGTAACACAGCTACATTTAGACCACAGTCTAGTATTGAGTTCAGTCTTTGTGTACGCTTACCACGTTTATCAACACAATTATTAATCAACAAAAACGCTTACAGGGATCAATTCACACTAGCTGCTTATTAGCTTGCTATTTATTAATATATTGGTTGTTTATTAGTATTTAAGCATATATTGTGCATGATCATATCCCTGATTCTATGTAACACCTCAATTTAACACAGCAAATTAGTAGCTTATTGAGGAAAAAGTCATAGTTAATGGTTTGTTAATAGCAAAAATTGGACCTTGAAATAAAGTGTGACCCAACAGTATACAGTTATATATATTAGTGCTGTCAAACAATTAATTGCATCCAAAATAAAAGTTTTTGTTTCCATAATAAATGTGTGTGTATAGTGTGTGTATATTTATTGTGTTTATATAAATACAAACACATGCATGTATAAATGTGTTATGTTTACATATTAAATATATTTTAAAATATAAATATATAAATGTATATACATGTTAATATTTTCAAAATATATCCTGCATGTGTGTATTTATATATACATAACAAGTACGCATACATATACAGTATTATGTAAACAAAGACTTTTATTTTGTGATTAATCACGATTAATTGTTTGTAACATACAAAGTGTTCAGATGGTCAAAAATGACATAACGATACTTAGTGAATGCTTTTCAAACATAGTTCATCGAGTACTTCAGATGCGCTTAATGCTAGCCTCAAGTCATTCAGAAGTACAAGTACTTACATAAAAACCTATACAGTACATAGTAGCCAAAAATAAAAATGCTAATTTTAAAGAATAACATTAGACGTACTTAGAGGCTGTTGCATTTGAACACACACACATATATGTATATATGTTTAATTGCAATGTAACACACATAATTTGGTTCAAATATGCTCTAATCTCACAAAATCCATGTGTGCAATAAAAGATTATCTTTCCAGGGCATGCATGACATCAGCATCATTAACGTCAGCGTTTAAATTAGCTCTTCCTGTGCAGTTCTATATTTCACTGCCTTTTCTTGTCCAGCTCGCCGAGCCTACTTTGATATCCTAATCACGGCTTTGGTACAAAAAATGAATGTCACAAGTGTTTACTTTCTGTTTGAGACACTTTGATTGATTAAAGATCTAGCAGACAGCAAAATAAATGGGTGGAGGGATGGAGGCTGGCAATGGGTGTCAGTAAACAGTAATCACTCATTTGAGGAGATAATTTGAGCAGAATTCGAACAGTCTTATAAGCATGAATTTTTAATATCGTTTTAAAGCCTCTATGCATTGGGAAACAATAACAATGGCATAATTCTACAGATTTGGTTTTCAGTTTTTCATTTTATTATAAAAAAAAATCAGATTGACTGTGTCTACTATACAAAGAATAGTTTTTGAAGGTCAATTCACCTTATATATATATATATATATATATATAATATGGCCTGCTTGGTGACATTTATTGTGAAACGTATCTTCTCAAATCCTAAACTACAACTATAGTCCATTGTGTGTGTGTGTGTTTTTTTTTTTTTTTACGTGGCTCTTGACTGGCGGTATTGTGAAAGATAGCGTAATAATTATGGAGTAGATGAGAATACAGCCATAAATCCAGCTGAGAGAGCCTGCTTCCAGGAGACCCACAGTGTTCCAGATACTTCAGCCCTGGAGACTGATTAACTCGCTGGCAAAAAAGTGAGTCTACCAGCCTGAAAATGTCTGAGAGCCAGAGAATGAGGTGCATTAACAACAACCGGCAAGTGAAAAGGTCACCTAGCTATTCTTACAATGTTGGCACAACATTTTCTTCTTAACAGTTGAGTTTAAAAGTCATAACTATATGATAAAAAAAAAGCTAAAACAAATGATCATAATGACGGAATAATAATAATAATTAAAAAAACATTGCAAAATAGAAGCACATTCACTAGTGGTATCACATTTCTGAACCACACTTATATAAAATGGCTCTATTGGTTGTTACAGTTATGTCAACGCATGGGAAAATTTGTAAACTTGATCTTTATCTTGTTACTATATGAGTCATGATGCTGAAGTGATCACAGCAAACAAAGTATAACACACACACTTTTTCACATCTTTAATTAAATGTACTGACAGCCAACAAAGAAACTGTGTGTGTGTGTGTTTGCATCAGCATTATTGCCACTCATTATTGAGTGAGAGAAAAAAAAAAAAAATTCACCAGTTCAATCTAAAGTGCATACAACACTGGATCTGCTCTGTTATGAAGCTATTGGTAAACCTGTTTATCAACATGATTTTTTTATCTCTTAACCCAAAGCATGCAACACCAATTGAATAAGATGAACAGATACTGAAACCACATCACTTGTACTTTTCAGTGTTCAAAAATCAGTTTGCATTTGACCTTATTTAATGAGAGTGTTGCTGTCCTGTTTATCCTCTTATTTAGCACTTTGTTTAAAGACCACACCACCCTCCTCCCTTTAGTGCTAAAAGCAAGTCATCGATATCGACCATGCTGCTTTCCTAATTGTTGTTTACGTTAATGTCCACATTATATGTTGCATAAAGTATTAAACTCACAATATTTAAAGATGGAATCATATTATTAAATAATTTCACTACTAAAAAAACCCTAATAAATATATGCTAAATGCGATTTGCATGCAATTATTGTAATATCCCTTACAAATACCAGAGGTATACCAATATCTCTTCCAGGAAGTGACATCATTGGTAGTAGCATTACCAGAACTATTAGTATTAGTGAGGAATCGACAGAAGTACAACACAAACAAATGAAATTCAAATGGAACTGCACAGCACTAATATAATACAAAATGATAAAGCATACATGTCCAGCTAAAAAGAGATAAAATCTGAATATTGCCCACATTATGCTTGAATTAACACAAAATATAATTTCACACTAAAAGGCTTAAATTCTTTATATGTGGCAACAGCTGAGATGTGACCCGGAATTTGATTCAGGCCTGTCGTATTAAAGAAAGCAAATTTGTATGAGTCTCCACACACGCGTGCACAAATCTCTCTTCTTCTCCCACTGTTTTGAATATCAACCATTCCAGTCCAGTGGCCTGATGAATCCAGTAGGAGCATAAACACTGACACGCAGCACAACACAGAGTAAACGAGCACTTTCAGACAGACTCGGGGACAGGAAAGCTAGTTTACAACACAAAATGCAAAACACGCCTACATAATTATCAACCCTGGCACATTTAAAATGCAAGTCACTGATGTGTCCAGACATAGTATCTCATGAGCGCAAAGCTAGGTTTAAAATCAGATTAAAGTGATGGAGAGACATTTGCCAAAAATGCCATATGAATAAAACCCTTTCATACTCGGTTTTGCACCAAAGTAACGGAACTGAGAAAGGAGTTGTTTGCTTAACTTTTAATAGAGCATACCAAACTTTTTTTAGGATGCTTCGGATGTTTATGTATGCTAATGCAGTATAATGTCTCCCACAGAGAGAGGGAACAGATCCAAATATTAGGCCCTGGGGAAGCAAAATGAAAGAATATCTCATTAGATAAAGAAGAAAGGGGAGGATGTAGATTTTTTGTGTTTTAGATACAGCTGAGGGAATGTTAGCGTTATATATTTAGCAACATTTTGAAATATGCATTTGATAACTTTTAGATTTAAATTCGGCTTCTAAAGAAAAATCTCTCACTATCTATAAATTCAAAATGTTTTTCACTGTGCAACAAGTAATTGATAGTGTGAATCAAGTCATACAATTAGCATATCTGAAAGAATTGTCTGTCTTTTAATTTTAATTAAACTGACCATGTGCCACAAGACATTTTATTTGAATTAAGATGACAGAAAGTGGACAGAAATTGAAGAAATTACTTGTCAAAGCATTCTGGGAATCGAGCCTGATCTCACAGCAATTCGCACATATTTTATGAGGTGGGTAATTCTTACAAAGTGAGCTTGTATGAATTCATAAGATTTTTTAAACCCCGCCCCTAAACCTACTGGGGTTTAGACAAATTGTACAAAACCGTACGAGTCAGGTCATACAAATTTGTACGAATTTGCACTACTTTGTCAACTCGTAAAATATGTACGAATTTTTAGCGGATGTTGGTTAATCCACATTGGTCCATAAAACTGTCTTTTTATAACACCTGTTAGTTTTAAACTTTTTAAACTTAATTTTATTCTATTTATTTTAACTTTAAAGCCATTAACAGATCAAGAATAAAAATTGATCAAAAAAATGGGACAGAAATTCTGCTTAACATGGAAAAGCTTGTGATCATTGCCTAATTAGGATACGGTATTATAATTACTTTACCAACCAACCAATTGTTTTAATTAAAAAAATCTAATTTTAATTTTTTAAATTAATAAGAACCAAGACAAATGTCTCAAAGCAATTATGGCAAATACCTACTGTGAGTGGTGCTCATGTGAAAACTGCAGGTTTGAGTCTGACCTGCAACATGTCTCGATCCCATTGCCCCTCTCTCCCTCCAAAATTTCCTGCCACTCGCAAATACATATAAATATATTCAATATGAACAAAAACCAATTTAAACCCACACTTAAGGTTGATCAGAGTTTGTCCTTCCATTTCCGTCATTTACGAAGGGAAGAGACTCTCTTCAGCGATTTTCCACACCACTGCACTTGTCTTTTCTCCACCTCCATGTTCATGCACCACCTCACTCCCTCAAGACAACCCTGCCCCCTCCTTCCATTCCCGGTGTGTGTTACCTAACACAGCAAGGACCAAACCAACGAACAGAACTATGACACAAACCTCTGCTCATGATAATTCAGATGCGCTATTGCACAAGATGTGACCAGCAGTTACACAATGCACATCTGCGATAAGATGTTCGATGAGTTGCAAAAGTTCCATCTAATCATCTGAGGACACTCAGGTTGCGTTTAGATGCAGCATCTAGGTCATTGAAACCACTTCTCTATACACAGGTTTGAATCTGTCAGATTAAGACAGGTCGAAAAGAAGACATCCATATAACTCAAGGCTATAGTATTCCTTTAGAGACCTGAGATGACATTTTGAATGACTCTGACTCCATTTGGGCTTCAATTCATGAATGGTAGAGCTTGAAAGTGTGCGCTTCCATTGACATCGTGTGCAGCAGATTGGTGTTAAAAGTCTCAGTCACTATAATCATATAAAGCACTGCAGTTATAGCAGTCTGCATCATTAAACTCCCTCTATTAAATGCTCTTCTGTCTGTGTCTAATGGTTGTCTGGATGAGGAATGCATAGGTGCTGGTGGCTGTGTATGTTTCATGATGTAATCCAGTCACAGTGTGCATTGTACCGGACACATTAAACCTTAAACACAATCTGCCTGGCTAACTAAGCAGAAGAAGGGACACAGAATGGATCTGAAACTGTCCTCCCATAGAGGTACATGTGTGGGGAACATCCAAGGCTCAATTCCAAGAATAATACATCTTAAATTCCAGGCGCACAAGCCTTGTCCAGCTCACATACATCACGACTTGTAAACAAAACCTTGCGTGCTAGAAGATAAATCTCAAATATTCTTGCAAACAGTCACTATTTTTCAGTGGATCCAATAGGATCTCTCATAAAAAGAGTCTCACTGTTGCATTGTTGTAAAAACATAACCGTAGCAAGAGTCTAGACAGGATGACAAATGTTCTATTTACCAAAGGATAAAAACGTTCCGTGTCACATCATATCCTGCCCACATCCTCCTAGCCCTGATCCAATCTCTCCAATAGACAGGAAGCATCTCACGACACAAAGCTTTCATTTTGTTACAGTAAGCGATAAGAATGGATATGACTCTTACTATGTAATTATTTTGAGTGACGCAAAACCTTCTTTTAAACCTGACGCTTTGAACGGTCACACTTTTACGAGAAATTACAAGAATAGCAACTCATTTTCTAAATTAATGTTTCAAATAATCAATACAGCGGAGAGTTTATTTGGCATCCACATCAACTGCCTAACATCCACTGCAGTCAAATGTCAAAACACATTAATATTACGAAATTATAATTTTTTATAAATATATTACTAGATGTTAAGATATAGAGATACAAATATAGATTCATATACACGTACATCGATTTCAAAACAAAATTGAGAAAAAAAAATACATTACACAGAGTATTTACAAATTATATGAATTTACATTATAAATATACATTTATTCATTTGACTAGATATTAAGAAATCAATGATAAATTATTATATTGTAATGAAATAAAATGTATATACAGGTTTTTTTTTTTAAATACAGAAATTATAGCCTATAGGAATTCACGTCTAGCATAAAATTCCTCTAAAACATACATATATAGCAGTTTGCAGAGAAAGAGTTAACAGTCTTTACTTGTTCTTGAGATTGAGATGGTTCCACTTAGAGAGAGCATCGCAATATATGTCATGTCACATTGACAAAATTACCCTGTTGTTTCAGCTTCTCTGGCAGTCGACACATCTCGCAGTATTTACTAGTTTCTTTTCACATTAAGATCTAACGCTGATCATAGCACTGGGATAATCACACCTGCAGTGACAGCACACCTCACTGACCCATAATAACATTTACCCAAACTAATTCAGTGTCATTCATAAAAAAACAATGTAGTACTAAAACCCTCCCCATTTACATATTCTCTTGCGATCCTCCACTCTTTACCCTTCATACCCCAGACAGGCTTACCAGGTGTGTGCGACGGTGAATCGGCGCCTGTGTCGGCCGCCCTTGTTAACCATGAGCTTGCGGAAGAGGCGCGGGGAGCTGCGGGGAGATATTTTGGGGGAGGTGATGCGCTTGTTGCCGGCACCCAGTCTCGGAGGCTCCAGCTCCAAATGCATGTGCTCCTTAAAGGTACGAATGCAGGGGTCCAATTCCGGAGCACTCAGTTCATTGGATGACATGGTGATGCTGCAGGTTGAAACAGCCCTATTTCGCCCTTTCTGAGTCACACTACCAACTATTCCCTCCGTTTCTCTCAGTAAACTAGAGGTTATGCCATGCAGGCTGATGTTTTGTGTGTCAGACAGGAATAAATGTGTGCGCTTGAGCTGCTCTATTCTCTCGCTTCCTCTGTCAGCTTAGGCTTTCGGCAATGCAGTAGAATAATCCTCTCTCGTTCAGTTCCACTGACACACTGAGAGCAGTCCCCGTCAGTGCAGTCACACCTCCTTCCTGTGAGAACAAGAAAAAAAGAAAAAAAACTCTCTCTCTCTTTATCTATAACCACACCTCTCTCTCGGTCTTTCTCTTTTTAGGCAAAATGAGAGAAGAAAACTGTCTGTCTCTCCTAAACAGACAAGACTGACTTCAGAGAATCTTGGATGTCCGGTGTTCTTTCTTTTATTTAGATGTCTGGCTCCCACTCAGTCCTTCTGCTCCGTTCTCACAGCTCCTCAGGCTCACACTTACTTCACTCAGCTCCAGGAAACTCCATCTTAAATTATTCAACAGTGGGCAGATGCAGGTCTTCTCTCCCATCAGCGACTCCTCTCTTTAGGAACTACCAGGTAGAGCTTCTTGTGATGCAGAGGAAGGAATTGACTGAGCGCACCTAATTCTGCTACCCCAGGTGCTGTCGGCTTTGAAAATAAATGGAATAGCTTCGAGACCCTTGGATTTAAAAAAAGCCCTGAGAAAATGTGCATAGTGACGGTGAAAGCTCCTCCCCTCCCTGCATCTGATTGGCTGAGCTGTGGTTAGTTTGACGGGTGTCTCTGGCTGAATTCTGATGAGGGCTTGTGCCCTTTCACAGCTCAGTGGCGTTCAAAACACTGATAAAAGAAAAAATCCAAAAAGCAATTTAAGCTCAGGATTAGCAGTGTCTTGGGAAATAAATATAGCTCTGAGGTAAATGAAGGTTTAGATACTAAAGTGGCTGGTTTGAGGAGAAAATAATGGGAGTGAATTAGAAAGAGAAGATTATTTAAATGAAACATACAGCAATTTATAATGTACATATTTAACTGAACATGCTTAACTTTCAACTACCCATGAAAATCAATGCACCAGATCCTTTGAATAACATCCTTTGTTTCGTGTGTTCAGTAGAAACACCTATACACCAATAAATACCTAATGAAAAAAATAGCAAAAGCATGATGTGATTTCTGGAGGTACATTGTTGAATGCCCTTCAAAGCACGTTTGAACGTGAAACAGCATACCGCTCGCCCCGTGTGACAGCAACACAGCAGGGTTATCTCCGGCACTCATAGAGACATGCTGAAGAATGGAAGTACGTTAGCCAGCTATCAACCTGCCAGTCAACACCCGCCGACAGCCAGGACTTCACCATGGAGACGAGGAAGTAATGAGAACAGGAAAAAATGATGAACGAGTGGATAAACATAAAAGTTGGAACAGATCCTGGGGCTACAATGAAAGAGGAGAGAGGCAGATACTAGAAAGCCAGTATCAATTATTGGTACTGTAAGTATCAATATAGGCAGAATGAGCATCAAGTTGTTTAAACCTTTAGTTAGGTCTACTGTATTCTGCTGACTCACTGTAAACGAGGTCATCATAAAAATTCACTATTGAGGATGTGTATATCGAATGAGGTTGTGTGTATCGAAAAGTGTAAAGAGACCAAGAACTGAGCCTTGAAGCACCTCATTGACTCAAACATCCCTCTCTCCAGGAAACCTTAAGACCTGGGTGTGCTTAATTTTCTGTTTTCTACTCCATCTAGTGTACAGTTCAGCATTCAAGCCATATATTGGTTGGACAATATATGTGTTGATGGACGTGTTTGGCACTACCCAGCGGACCGTATAGGTTTTTTTTTTTGGAGTGCTCAAATAACTGCTGTTGTATGTGCACAAGTTAATGCAAATTATGTGCATTAGACATCAAGGCTCCATAACAGTTAACTGTCAATGTATAATCTGCTCTCTATTCCCCAAAAGATTTTTCCCATTGTGGTTAACTGGGAAACTGAGGCTCACTCTTATTCTATTTATTAGCATAGCAACTACACTGTAGGTAGATAACACCAGAGTGGAAAACAACAGAGCAAATCTGTAAACTGCATTTTAAGGACCCTGTGGGTGGTAAGAATTCCATTTAGCACACTTAACCTTAACCAACAGACAGTCCTTTACCTTCAGTAATGTGGCTTCCTAAATAACAGTTCATGAGTCATTGCTGCTAGGATTTGAACATTAGTAGTAAATGCGGGATGATAACTCAAATCTACTACTACTGTACTTAGGGGTTTGTATGATTGTGATATTCAACCCTTGTGTAGTAATGCGAGTCTAGAACCGAGTTCAATGACGAGGAATGGAATCAAGTGGAGTCTTAGTGGAGAAGTATTACATAACTGATGGTCTTACATAAAGACATTTCCTTACTGCTGACTGCTGTGATGAGGGAAGTCATATGGCTCCCAATGCTAGCTCATATAGTAAAAAGGATGAGAGATGCTGGGCACCAACAGGGACATTATGAGGAAAAATAGAAAGCTATGATGAGAGG
>JAUMHR010000050.1:9660785-9683405 GCA_032361145.1 Enteromius fasciolatus
GATACTAATGAGCGTCGATGGGTGCCAGCTGCTGACACTCAGCGAGCTCTTCCCGAAACTAAGTTAAAACATCCTTTAGACATTTCCACACCTCACTGACCTATGGTATAAAACCAAAAAAGCATATTTAGAGTTGCAGTTGTTCTGACCTTTTTAAAGAGCCTTTCCAGAGCACCGTCTCTGTATAGTCTTTGGACAACAAAACATCTATTTCTTTGTTACACATAAATTCAAAACAGTTGACATTGACCATCACTTGGCAGTGATCACACTGTGAGGGCGATTAAAAATTGTAAATATGATCCTGCCAAATTAAATGTGATACATTTAATGTGAGCTGTTTTTATTTCTTTCTTTATTTTTATGAAATGATTTATTTAAAAATAATATTTAATCACTATAACTTGTTGTCTCCCACTGAAAAGTGCCAAGAATTTAAAGCACAGATTACTTAATGGAAAACCAGGCATCTATATCTATACCATAGCAATCTATAACATCCAGAGGCTAGACTTCTACAGTACATTCAAAGCTGATGTAGCTTCTGCCCTAAAATGACACCAACTTGTTTACTGACATCTAGTCATGCAAGTAATGCCTTTAGGGCTGTATTTAATTGCATTTGTGAATCATCTCTGCATATTACATCTGTCATTAGAAGCTATTTGTGCATATATATTAGCTGAGGCAGATGAAAGGTCAAACGAACATTGAAATAATTAAAATTTGCTCATAACATCCTGAACACTAGAAAATGCTTACTGTCTGAAAAGCATAGCAAAAATCCTTTCATTCATCAAGTTCATTGTGTTGCACAAGGTTTGTTTAACTAAAAAATTGTAACTTGAAAATACAAGTGTTCCTAAACAAAATTATAGAGCGCTTAAGAAAAAGGATCTATTTAAAGAGTTTGCCTTCTCCATATCTTGCTTCCATTCTATAGTTGCATTTTCATGTAAATGCACAGCGGATGCAGCTGAAGGGAAGGCTGATTTCAAAGGACAAAGCTTTCGTTAGTTTTTAGGAGTTGAAACGGAACCAAGCTGCCAAGCTGCATGGAAGAATTATGGCTGCTGTCATAAACTCATTCCAAAAAAGACCAGTGCCACCTCATCCACAACTAAGATTACATGTTGAGAAACACATTTTTTATAAATACTTTTCTTTGTGTGTGCATATATTTATGTGCATGTTCGTGTGGGTGTGTGTTTGTGGGTGGTTGACAGGGCACGATTATTTAAATGTCCAGATTTTGCAAAATGAGCATCATTATGAGCATATGGTGGCTTCTTTCAAGATTTACACTGAAATAAATACAATGAAAACAAATTCCAATTCAGGCTGAAAATATCTTAAAGGAAGATACAGAGTTAAACGTGAGTCAAGCTCTATCTACGCCATCTGTGGTCTGCTGTCAATTAACGAAGAAAGTAATGTTGACTCGCTAGTGTTGTCTAAAATCTTCCCATCCAATTACAAGGCTTAGCTGGTCAGCAGCAATAAATCAACACAAATTGAAGATTCATGGATGAGTGTTAGAGGATTCAACTTTGTTAAAATGGGTTTCTCAAAAAAAAGGATCATTAAGATAAATTAAAGAATCAAACAGACAGATGAGAGAGGTTTTTTGAAGCATCTCGGAGACGTTGCCGCAGTTCTTCTGGATTTAGTCTGTCTCAGTTTGTTCTGTTACTTCATGTGATTCCAAACAGATCTCTGTGTGCAGCACTGGCTGTTGTCAGGCTTCTTGAGCAGACAATAATCTGACTGCATTATTACAATTAATGACAAAAAAAATGTTTGGAAATGTAGACTGATATTTCCAGCTGACACGTTACTGCAAAAGATAGAAATAACCCACTTAAAACCATTTTTTGTTGAAAATACTAGTGGCCTTAGACTTTTGAATAGTACTTTATATATATTAGTGGAGGCTACTGGTCTGTCAAATAGGGGAAGCTCATTTTCGGCCTACATCATAAATTGTGTATATTTGTGTGAAATGTATGATGAAAATCAAGCAATTTCGCCAAGCAAATATAAAGAAATAGATTGCAGCAGTTTTTATTTTCGACTGAACTTAAGAAATCCACGATGGGACTGAGCGCGAATAGCTTCAGCGATTCCTTACAGTACAAAATCTCTGTCAGTCAAAAGGAGATGCAATCTTTCGACAGACCCTCCAATCATCAGGCAGAAGCTCTGAGTCCAGGCCTGCCCACTCCTCATTTGCTCCTCATTCACCCCCAGAGATGCTGAGCGTCCGTGGGCGGGACATCGCAGCGTTTATCCAATGACCGTCTAGTTTCAAAGCACTGAAAAAAAACGTTCAAAGCAGCTGCATTGAAGTCAATGGACGCTGAGCTTCAACGGGGAAATGCACTGTGATGGTACGGGAATGTCTGAGAAGAAAATCAAGTCAGTCTACCTGCTATATCTAACTGATTCTGAACGAACTCGTCTTTGAGATGAATGTTTTCTAACGCATTTTTAGTCAATAAAATGTTAATACACTAGTATATAATTTGACCATTAATTTTGTGACATTATAGGGGAAGCTGAGCTTCCCTTGCAGTCTTAAAGAAATCGCCACTGATATATATATATAGAGAGAGGGAGAGAGAAAGAGAGAGATATACTTTAGTAAAAGTTTTGCAAATAACTTTGTTTCGAGAGGATCGCTGAACGAGTAATTTCACACGGCTGGCAGCCCGTTTACCTAATCATCCCTTGTTTATTCGCACCCAATCAAATCTTCTCCCATCACTATAAATTCTCCCAGCTTTCATTTCCCTGCATCTCGCTTTTCTCGCATCCCTCCTCCTCCACCATTTGCATTTCAATTCACGCCTTTCCGGGGAGGGCAGACGGTGAACGAGCCGAACGCCGAACTCTTGCCCAAGCCATTAGGGTTCGGAGTTCGCCGTTCTCCCGGCTCGCTCCCCAGACAGCATGCCAAATTTGCTTTATTATTTATTACAAGGAAAGCGTGAACTTTTGAAAATAGATAGTAAGATAATCTGTATACTTTTGTAACTGCGCACAACAGAAGATATTCTAAAGAATGTTACTGGGGCATTACCTTTTTAAAAGATACATGTTTGTATCTAAAGAGTACATTTTGATACCTTAAAGATACATATTAGTACTTCAAGTGTACATATTTGAACCTAATAGGTAAAAAATATGCCTTTTGAAAGGTACTGCCCCAGTGACAGCTTTTGTACCTTTATTTCAGAGAATATACTATAAGTTGAATGTACCATCCTACTTTTAATGGGCAAATAGATAAAAACTGATTTAAATCCATTGTTATATTTATGTATTGCTAGTATGCAGTTGCTATGTACCACAAAAAAGGAGACTGATGAATATAGTTAGAGACCACAGACAAGCATTCTGCTGTCACTGTGTGTAATGGAAAGAAAATAGCCAGACAATATCCCAGTGGAGATCATTTCTGGGGTTTCTGCACCACCGTGGAAACCTTTCTGTCAGTGATTTCATTTTCTTTCTCACTCTCTCCGAACTTCCGTCATATACTGTCTTCTTATATTTCTGTGAAAAACACATGCGGTTTTCTTTTTGTCTGGCCATTTCATGCAATCTCTCCCACTTGCTTCCATTGTTTCCAGCCCAATTTCCCTCTCTTATACTCCCACTCTCCTTTTCCAACCGTCACCTTCTTTCGTTATTTGCTCAGAAAGTGTATTTATGGAGAAACGTAAAAGAAGAGACACGGCAAACAGAAGATCCCTGGAGCAGCGCTTGTTCCGAACCAAATATCCTGAGATCATTACCTTTGAGCCAGCTGCTCCACCGATTTGAAGTCATCTGTGACTGGGAAAAGGACGAGATGCTTTGAAATGGCGCTTTCCAACTAATTACAAGGTGTTTTCTGAAAATCCTCCCAAGTGGAATTGTCTGTCATCCATGCATTTACTGCCTCCTACCTACGCTTTCAAATCCACCCAAGTATTTCTGGCCCTTTCATCACATGTGCTTTTCTAATCCTGTTTTCTATTAAACTTACTGACGTTTCATCTCATGTACTGGTGAACACCAGATGGTGCAAGTTGGCATATCTGACTGTATGAAAACAAACAATTTTAATACAACACTTAGAAATTCTTGTTCCATCATATCAGGGGTCTTCAACAGGGGGTCTGCGGCAGTACTGCAAGAGGTCTGCCAATTATTTAGTACAAAGAAAATGTGTTATATATAAAATATAGCATTATGTTAACTTCAACTACAAGATAATGAAGCTAAAGTTAAACTTTTTTATTGTAAAATTGAAATGTTACGTACAAATATATAGAATTCAGCACTTCAAGAATAATTAATATGTAAAATGTACATTATATTATATTATTAGACTGAAATATCCAGCTTTTACACAATATGTAAGAGACCCTATCCCTGATTCACACCACTATATGAAAACCCTAAGCCACCGCCTGACAACAACATGAAATATTCATCACAACTAGGGCACGATTTCCACAGACATCTCGGAATGACACACTAGGTACACCTGGGAACAGCATGCCAAGCTGTTGGCTCTTGCCAGCAATTGACATTGTGATATAGTGAAATGGCTGGCAGAGAAGCATTCAACATCTGGCCCAGCAGAACCTGAGCAGCATTGGCTGGATTTTAGGCAGACTCTCACAGGAACATATGCTTTAGGTTCAGACACACATTCAAACACTCCAAGTAGAAAATGTAAATGAAATGTAAAAAAAAAACACTCCCACAACAGCCAGCAGCTCTATGTATATTCATAAAACAGAAAGGCTGTGTAGCAAATCCTTGTTCTGCCAACGTTCAAATTAAATATGCTGTCACAAAGGAATATAGTCACAAGGGCCCTGACTCTGCTTCCTACAAATTTTCAGTGGATGGCTTTAAATGCAGTATTTAGTATGTCAGTTTGGGTTTGGGTTGTTAGTAGCCACAATTTTTACTATCCTAGACAAAACTGCATAGTGACACAGTGTTTGCACTCTTATCTGGTGACTAGCTGTTAGGTCACTAAATGACTTTAAAAGTTTTTTTCGTTGTTTTCTGTCACACCATGCTACACATTGGTACATTAACTACCTACCTATATACAGTATATATATATATATATACATACATACATACATATACATGGTTTTTAATTTTGTTTTACATTTATTATAACATAAAAACATAATATACATGTACTAAAATGTATTTAATAGAATATTACTGTATAAAATTTTACTATATTTTTTTTATCAAATAAATGCAGCCTTTGTGAGCATAAAATATTTATCAACATTAAACATTTGAATGGTAAGGTGTTTGTTTCTTTTATAATATTTAATTAGCATACAGTATGCTGTGACTTATACTCATGGCCATCCACAGCCTATGTATTAATGAGAGAAATTGTACTTTTCTGACATCAGTACACAATCCCCCCGCAATAATCACAATTCCCGGAGCACCATTCTTATTCAATAATCTATTAAAGGTTATAATAGCATAGCTGAAACCAGATAAATTCTCAAAGGCCACACATGCGGGCATCAAACGGAACAGCTTGGCCAACCTCATCATGATGTATTAGCTCCTTCCAGACACCCTGTGGAAAAAACAGGTTTCCTCTCTCTCCACACACACACGCACGCGCACACACAAGCCTATAACTCACCACAGAGTAAAACATGAAACAGCCTCTACACACCACATTATGTGCCCTCCTCCATTTCTCTATGATTAAAAAGCTAAGTGGATGGATTTTGGATTCAGTTAATTATCCACATGCAGGATCTGAAGCTTTAATGGAATACACTGTTTACTATTTACATCATGCAGTCTCCTAAAGACCTCACTGATTTAACTATAGACCTTCAATGAAAGCAAAGCATGTCAGCCTTTTAAAATCCAATCACTGCTACCATTTGACTGTGAATTTTGGAATTTATATCCACCTTGGTGCTTTTGGTTTCATTGTATTCTCAAGGCCACGGATTAGATTTTCTTAGGCATTAGATAAATTCTGCACATCCAGTCTGTGCTTCTCTCTGCATTTATGAATTTCTAACAAAAATGATTTAAGCCAAACTCTGAACCTACGTTTTTATTTAAATTTTTAATCTGAATAATTGGTGTCTTAATTCAGTGGCTGCCTAACCACAGTAAATTCAGATGTTTCGCTTGTTAAATACTACCATGCATTAAAATCTAAGAAGATTATCTGACTTCAGCCGTGCGTCTGAAGCTGAGATAACGACAAATCATCTCAACAGCAGCTTTTCAAATCACTGTCACTGTTAATGCCATGATGAATCAGGTCAAGCCAGCACTGTGTTGCTACAAAAGAAAGCAGATGCAATGTCATGTACATTCAACACAAACACTGTGCTCAGTGGCTCTCAGTTAATAACCACTTCAATCTATAACAAAGAAAAATATTGTTTTTATTGAGTTAAAGCTAGATGTAAACTTAGGCTGCATTTTTGGGCCTTTGGGTGATTTATGATGATTAATTAATACATAAAATAAAATAAATAATTTCATAATTCTCAGCAAATATTTTATATGTATTTTAGACAATTAAAATATACAGTAAATGTCAGTCAAAACATTCAGATGCAAAACATTCTCTTTATTACAAGCTAACATGCATATTGTGACAAATTGTGTCAACATACTCAGAGATTTGTTTCTTGTGACTGGTGACAGCCAGTGGCACACAGGCACAGATCAACTCTCATGCTTTCATACTGGCTTCTTTCTGTTTCAGAGCCAACCACATGACTAACTTGCTATTGCTAATACATGCAAATACTCTAAACACATTCACATAGACCAGGGTTCCTCAAATCTTACCCTGGAGGTCTGATGCACTGCAGAGTTTAGCTTCAACCCTTATAAAACTCACCTACCTGTGTTTTCTAATGATCCTTAAGACACTGATTAGCATGCTCAGGTGTGTTTGATTAGGGTTAGATCCAAACTCTGCAGTGCATCGGACCTCCAGGGTAAGATTTAAGCAACCTTGACCATAGAGAAATCCACTAGATCCTACAATTCCATATGCAATCATCTCCAATCTCATTTGAGCTATAAAGGTTCTGCATTTATAACGTTACATGCTAAAACTGAATGTTAAATAAGCTGAATATTGCCTAAAAGACAGGACTGTGTAAGACCTCCAGTAGGCAAATAAAATAAAATCGATTACTCTTGACGTGAAGAATGATCCAATCATTTTGTCTAGAGTAGACTAATGAAAATGCCACTCAAACAATGGCAAATTCACAGTTGACAAAATGCATCTACTTATCTCATCAAAAGAGAATAAAATTCAGCCTTTGTAACCATTATAGATTTATTGAACTGTGTTACATAAAACTGAGTGGACCAGGGTCAGTGCTGACAAACATCTTCTGTCTCCCAAGGTTTTGAGCAAAAGGCACAACACTTGGTTTGGCACATAAATAGGCTAAATAAAACAAATAATTGCAACGAGATGGCATCATGGGACAATGTTCAAAGGGTCTTTCCTCAAACAAACATCTACAGGGCACATAATGGCAACTGAATTTAAGTATTTTTGAAGCTATAGGATGCACAAAGATCCAATCTACAAGAGTGTGTGTGGCAATTTCTTGTGAAAGGAAATGGTTATTTTGTCACTGCTATCCTTAAGGCAAATAACTTAAAGCAGAACAAAAAAAGTGTTGTGTCATTCACATTTCAGTTTGCTCTAAAACCAACATGCCTGCAACCACAACTTTGCACAACATCAGCAAATCATGTGTTTTTCCCTTTTAGTGGCTTGTCAGGCTGTTTTAGTTGATTTAATCTGCAATCTAAACATGTCTGCACGAGAACTCATTTATAGAAACATTCATTTTGTAATATGTAAATCATTGTTTATTCTTTCAGTTACTTCTGTGGATCAGTTTAGCGATTCAGGATGATATACTATGACAATTTTTCATTTAAAACCTGTACTACAAAACAGAAAGTTTAATAACTTTTAACCTCTTTAACCTCACTTATATTATATACAATATTAAGAACCTAGAACATTTATATTTTTTTTAAAAACGCATCTCTGATAAGCCTATGGTAATATAAGGCTGCTTCTGTCAATGTGTTCAGAAACTGCAGAGCGTAATTGCCTCCTTAAAAGGGTCGTGACATAGATTTCTTTTATTGTTTTAATATGTCCCTTGAGGTTCACTTTAAATTTTAATGGAGGTTTTTGGCACAGCAGAGTAATATATTCACAAATTCTGAAAATATCCATTTTAAAACTTGTCAGTAAACAGTCGCTGTTATGAATGGCTAACAAATGCACAGGAAAAAGCATCAACACTCTTGGCTATTGCAAAACTGTCATTCTTTTTTTTTTTTTTTTTACTCAGTCTGCATTCAAATGCCATGGATAAATATATAATCCTCTGATATGACTTTAATTTTAATTAAATTAATTGTGCACAAAGCAACTCTTACATTTTACAACCTTACAACCCTTTATTTGTACTGTTGTCAAGAGTAGCTCAAATTTAATGTAGACATTATGCAATTATTATGGGTTCTATTTTATTTTGAGTTTTAATATTACAAATATTTGCATGACTTCAAGACAAGTCTAGCAATTAGCTTTTTTGTAATTCAGAAAATCGTGCAAATTCATGTGACGTAGTTCATTAATGTTGCCTTTCAGGTTCCTTATTTAAAACCATTCAATTTACTGGGAACCTAGGAAAAGGATAGGTGACTCCAAGTCTAATCTCTGGGAAATTTGAGGATGTCCTCTCCATCTTCATGCATATGCAAACAGACAGAGAACCAAACCCAATAATTAATGTCACCCTGACCCTCCTCTCATCTGCCCATGGCCAAGTTCACAATTGGAGTCCATGGCAATAAGGAGGTGCATGAGTGCTGCTGGCAGAGAGTAATGAGACGCACCTGCTGCTTATTGCACCTTGTCACCACTGCCAAAACCCCTCCATCTCAATCTCTGCACCAGTTCTGGCTCAGTGGTGGAAGGTGCCCTGACTTGCCAAGACCTTAAACCTACCCTTAACCAAACATATTCAGCCTATATAGCTGAGCAGTGTGTATAGCATGCCAGTTCGGAGCACAAAGAGCTTGTCCTTGAGGTCCCAAAACAGCACAGCATAACTGGGAAGCCACTCAACCAATGACCACCTGGCCCTGCTCCTCTGAACCAACAGCACAACCATTCTTTCTTGCATCATACCCAACTTCTGTTTCAAGAGACTTTCTGCCTTTATACATTTATTTTTTGCAAATAAAAGACTTTCTAAGGCATAAAACTGCCAATTTCATTGGGTCCTTCTTCAGTTCCTATCATGAAATAAACAAGAAGCTAATCCATATTTGAAGAATAAAGAGGTTTATTCAGTATTCTAGATAATTTTCCCAACAATGGACCAAAGTAATGAAATGTATGATTTTCATTAGCCAAAGTAAACGAACAATCAGGGAGATTGATGACAACTGCCATGCGCTGAGGTCTAACAGATGAGGTACTGTGTGGTTTCTGTATCAACAATTATACTTGAGAAATCATAGCGCACAGTACAAACTACAAGAAAAGCCCTTGGGTATCTGCTTAGGAAAGCAACACATTCAAATTCACCAAGGCTGTTACAAATACACAGACCTCGTAACATAGACGCACATGCTCACAACACACATTCAGCTGAGTAGGATGGCAGTCCCCCACACTCACACATAAAAGCACACATATTCCTGCAAGCCAAGCAGAGAATGTGTTATTTGGGTATGAAATTCATCAGGCAAACCCTTTATCCGGTGTCAATGACGGTCCATCTGTTCAAGCAAGGTTTGATTGATTGTCCATGAGATGATGGAAGCAAACATGATTGTCTCAACAGGGCAAGAAATTATGAGCAGACCCTCAGAATAGGAGAAAGAAAGTAGCATTATGAGGGCAAGCTAAATCATATATAATCTCTCTCATATAAACTTTTTTTAGATCTTTAATTTTTGCATCAGTGGCTTCTAATATATGGTATATTATCTGTTTTTGTATGAATTAGTCTCACATAAATCCATTTAGGGATCTTCCAATTCCATCTAAAAACAAAAACAAACAAACAAATCAATATCGAAAACTAAATTTGCAATGCTTAATATATGTGCGATATTAATAAGGATTCCCTGTCGACACTTTCACTCGTACTGCGTCTGCTAAGATGCTTTGGAAAAACGCCTAACTGAAGCCTTTTTTAATCACGCAGTGATTGGGCGCCTGAGTGGGCGGGCCTGAGGGAAGGCTACCCCGCTCGCCTGTTTCCCGTCTCTCACAAGCTCGGAGACCGAAACGTCAGAGCCATGGGTCTGTCCATTCGGGTCGAGAGCTGGCACGTCGGCAGATGCCCGGGTTCCCGCTTTCCCCGTCGGAAAGAATAACTGCAGCTATGTATTGTGTGTGGCGTTAAAGTGGCACGCAGACAGGCTGTTTCAGAGTTTATTCTCGCTCGCTCACTGACTCTCTCACGCTTCTTCCCTCCCGGTTCTCGGAGGCAAAAACTGTGTATTCGTGTTGAGATTGAGTATGCTCGAGTGAATTATGCCGACACAATCTGTTGCCTCACTATATGCAGTTTGTGTTACATGTGAGGATTAGCGCACCTCGTTGGTTTGAGCTGCACGATCCTTCTAAGACATCTGAATGGGACGCTGTCAGAGACAGCTTTACATTGTTTGTGTGGGAGTCGTGCGGGCGTTTTCAGTACGGAGATGTCAGTCAGCCCCTGCTCTCTCTTTTTCTATCCTCTCTTTTTATCAGAGGAAGAGAAGCATAACTTTGCGAGGTTGAGTTATGGCTGAGCAATATGTAGCGGGGCTTGCAAGAGACCACTCTGATGCGTTTATAGCCCTGCACCCGTTCATCGGCGGCATCGTCACCACTTCAGTGGTGAGCCGCACCACTCATGTGCTGCGGACCGAAGTGAAAGCAATGATCTTAAAGTGTGCGACACAAATTGTCCCCCGAGCAGAAACAGAAAAAGGTCTTACAGCCAGTACTTTTTAGTCCCCAAGTGAGATGGCGGTCTGAGACCTATACTCGACCTGAGACATTTGAATCGCGCCCTAATAAAACGGCCGTTCAGAATGCTCATGTTTAAAGCCATTCTCTCGGAAATACAGTCGACATACTGGATGTTTCACTGGACCTAAAAGATGCGTACTTTCATGTACAAATAGCCCCTCAGCACAGGCCATTCTTGAGATTCGCCATCGAGGGGACAGCATATCAATACACGGTCCTGCCCTTTGTAAAAGTTCTTGGGGCCAGGGAGAGACCAAAGTGTATGGACGCAGCGCTTTCTCTTCTGAGACATATGGGAATCAGTGTTCTAAATTATCCCGACGACTGGCTCGTTCTAGCCAGCTCGCGAGAGGAGGTGGAGAGGCAAAGGGCATTTTCCTCTGCCATTTAGACCTTCTCAGACTCAGGATGAATTTTGCCAAGAGCATGTTGATGCCCAGCCAACAAATAATGTTCCTGGGCACTGTAATAGACTCAATGCAATTGAGAGAGTCGATCTCGCTGGAGCCTACTTCAAGATTGCGACACTTTGTCCCCTGAAAGCCTTTCAGATAATGATGGGTCTATTGGCCACAGCCTCATCAGTGTCACGTCTCAGCCTCTTACAAATGTGGCCACTGCAATACTGGTTGTAGGAGCGCGTGCCGCCACGAGCTTGAGATCACGGACAGCACAGAATAGACGGAGCCTGAATTGCAGCTCTTCGCTTATGGAAAGGCACCCAGTGGCTGCAGAGAGGTGTTCCCCTCCCCTCCCAGTTTGCACAAGGAAAGTGATTGTGACCGACGCCTCTAAGAAGGGGTGGGGCGCGCTGCATGAGGGCTCCTCGGCCTCAGGCCTGTGGTCAACACCTGCTGGATAGGAGATGCTCCCCATCCATCCTTAAGGCTTACGTGGCGGCTGTAACAGCCCACCACGACCTTATAGCAGGCCAGACTGTGGGCAAGGATATTCTTATTATCTGTTTCCTAAGAGGAGCTAGATGGCTATGCCCCTCTCGCCCTCGCACCATCCCACTGTGCTAAAAGCCCTCAGAGGCGCTCCCCTTCGAACCACTGCAAACGGCTATGGTAAAATGGCCTTGGCATCGGTTAAGCGAATAGCCGATTGCAAGCATTGTCTGTGAGTCCCGCCGGCTTGTAATTCGGGCCCAATGACTCAAAGGTCATCCTGAAACTACCCCCGAATGAGGGCCATGACTTTAACCCCATTAAGAGCCTGCATTGAGCAGTCGACCGCCTTTAGACGGTCTGACCGGCTGTTTATCTGCTTCAGCGTCCACTCCAAAGGGCTACCAGTCTCGAAGCAAAGGCTTTCTAAGTGGGTTGTGGACGCTGTCTTGCTAGCTTACTCTTCTCTGGGCCAGAACTACCCCATAGGAGTCAAAGCCCATTCAACTAGAGGCATTCCCTCGCCATGGGCATGGTCTAGCGGAATCTCCCTGTCAGAGATTTGTAAGGCAGCTGGCTGGTCCTCGCCGTCCACATTTAACAGGTTTTACAATCTGGATGTCCTGGCATTACATGCCAGGGTGCTTTCTGCCTAAAAGGTTAAAACTTTTAGTTTGCTGTGTTTGGCCTTTGCACGCCCAAACCGCGAACCCAGGCTCTCGAGCCTTTTAAGAGTATTTATTAGCGCGCTGTGTTTGGCCGTCAAGCACTCAAACCGCAAGCTCAGACTTACGAGCCTTTATACATGTAAAATACTATCTCGCTGTGTTTGGCCGTCACATGCCCAACCCGCGAGCTCAGGCTCACACGCCTTTAAGTATAAGGACGATACGAATACAATATGCAGGGCATTATTTGTCTGCATGCTTATGTGATTGAATGCCCTGGCTTCGCCTGGGTTCGCTGTCATTCACTGATCGTTCTTCACTTGCAACACGGTGGGATTGAACGGAGTTCCCATAGCGTCTTAGCAGGTGCAGTACAAGTGAAAGTGTCGACAGGGAACTAATATGTTTCTTCCGTAATCGAGGTTCCCCAAAACACGTAAATGAGTACTTTGTTCTACGCTGTAAGTGCCCGTCACTTAAATCGAACTAACCAAAAGTCCTGGAGTGAAGCAGCCGCTATATATACACGACCCCGCCCACTCAGACGAGCTTCGTCAGGAAGTTTATCAAAATACCACTGCACCGACCAATGGCCGTGCAGTTTCACTGCGTGATTAAAGGCTTCAGTTAGGAGGAAAAAATGAGTTTTTCCATAGTGAACAGGGAACCTAGGTTACGGAAGTAACCTATTCGGTACCTTCTCTTGTGAACAGTGATAATAATTACAAGGAAATGTGATTCTTTCATATAGATTAACTACTGAAGGAACTTAATTTTTAAAAATTATCTTGTTAAAAATTTAAACCATAACAGCTCCTTGTGGAACACAATAGAGATGCCATGATAAGAATGTATCAGACTTGTTTGCCATTTCTACAATTCTATTTGAGAAATGACTTTAATAATTTCAGCAATACAGATCTTATTAGTTGTGTCAAAATGTGATATATTGACAACAATACATACAGTAGTGCAGATACATAAATGTGACAGGATATAAGGGAGAAACTTATATTATTCAAGACACTAATGTGGTCCTATTAAAAAAACAACAACACCATTTTACTACAGAGAAAACAAATATGGAAATATAATGTCGTTATGTGGAGTTGGATGGTGGTATTTCCCAGGGCTCACTATCATGCCAGCTAACAGCACTTCAGCCTGCTGTTGTTGGCCGAACAAATTCTTACTTCTTTCGACTATCATAAACATTTTCTTGCAATGATAATTGCAGATTTTAAACAAACATTTTGCATGGATCAGTAAATTAAAATCTAACTAAAATCCAGTACAACTGAATACTAAGTGCATACAACAGATTATAAATTAATCTGACTGATAAATATTTCTGGTGTATCAGATTAATTCCAAAGGCAAAAAATACACTAGAATTAGACACATTTGTACGAAAAGTGTGATTCCCCATAATAGTCATTTACCTTATCAAGCATGTAATGTTTTAATGGTTGTTTTCTATTCAAATGTGTCATTTTAGTTTACTTGGTAATAAAGCCATGATAATAAAGCATAATCATACCGATGATGTTGAAATGTTTTAAAATAAGAATGTATCCTACTTATTTACAATTCTATTTGAGAAATGACCTTAATACTGCTAAACCAAATTCAGCTTTTTTATTGTGCTTAGGCAGATGTAGTAAATATTTTTTTTATGTCAGCACTACAGATGTTGTACACAGTAGTTGTGTAACATACATTTACAACAATACATACAGTAGTGCAGATAACACGTGACATAAAAGTGACAGGATATAACACCATCAGATAGTTAATTTTGTTTGACACAAACAAGATCTGTCATGATGATAATTAGTAAAACATATGCAGGTTTCCTTGTTTTTATGAAACAGTAAATAAAATTATAAATCTATATTAATTAAATGGTATATAATAATATATACAGACACATATTGGTCAGTTATTTGTTGTGTATCTTGGCTGTTTTACATTCTTGTGGAGATTGGTCTATGAAGGCTACCTTAAAATAATTCTGAAGGACACAAAACACATCTTTGTCAGACTGTGAGCTTTTTATTATATAGCATCACGTTAATGAGTAGGCTTAGGCCCTGTGTTTAAAATGCCAGCAAAAAATTTAGGATTTCTTAATCACTTCATCAATGTGGTGTATTATTTATTAGACCAAAAGAAATGACAAATGTTTTTTACTAGCCACTACATATATTATATATTTACAAACTTATAGTGAGAAGTTTAAAGCTAGAGGTTTAAAGCTTACGTGCGTCAGACTGTTCTGGGATTTCTAAGTGCTTTCACTGTGTACACATTAGGGTAGTCTTTCATGCTTCCCCTGTCTTGCTAACACTGGAATTAAACTTTCACGGTGTTGTATGAAAACACAAGATTGCTCCCTTCCGCTTCCAGCTCCACCCCAGGTTTTCCGTGTCCCGCCCACGAGCGAAGGAAACCCGCTCCGAGCGACCGTGGAACGAAAAACACCGAAGCTCCGACTTTCGGAAAACACGCTCCTTGCAGCTGGCCAAAATAAACTACATTTCCGTTGATTAGAGAAAACTCCGGATTTAAAGATATATTCACTTGAAATCGTTGCATTTAAAACCACTGTTAATTGGAATTTTTTTCACCCCTGTCATCCCTGCTTTTCCATTATGAATTGACTCTTTTGATTCCCAACAAACACTTGCTTACAAAGACTACATTGTAACGCTGCTGTACAAACGGAGACAGAAGAAAAACAGCAATCAAAAAGTACACATGTCGTTCATGGTACTTTCTCTTAATAAGTCATTTTCTGTAAATAAACCCCGTTGTTATGCGCGTTTGTATCAAATCTAGTAGAGCAACTTAATCAGACATCAAAATCCTGGCCCCAGCATCCCATATGAGAATCTGGAGATGCAAACACACACTTCCGTATCAAAGCAGAACACTCTAATATCAAAAATAAAGACAACGGTGCAAACAATAGAACAAAAGCAGGAACAAGCAACTGAAAATCACATTCTCACCTCAAATACGGATCCACTTTCTTGCACGTGGGAGACAAAAGAGGCACAAAAGGATCCCGTTTTAAACTCGTGATCAAGAACACGAGTGTTGTGCCGTTGTGTTTTCGTGTGTATAACCCATGAGGTGGACCAGAGCCGTCAATGAAGAAGCAGCAGCAGCATCTTCTGTCCCGCTATAGAAACCCGCTCCTCTTCTGTCCTTCAACACCGCTGCACTCAGACAGTCTGGACTGGTACACGGAGTCCGTGCAGAAACGAGCACTCCAACTATATCAAAAAAGATGCTGGGGTTCGGTTTCTGTCAAGCTTTGGCAAGATGCAGGCGGTTTTCACGCGCACCAGGCTCGCGCTTTCGCTTCTACATGTAGATGCTGAGCGTTCACTGTGCCTGTCAAAGCAGAGGAGGATCTCCAATACAAGAGCGCTTATAATCACTGAGACGTGGGATGTGTGTGATTAAGTCACTGGATGGGAGGACGAATGCTCAATTTACTGCATTTATTTTATGTTCGTCTTCAGGCATTGGTTCAAATAGAACATTTGTCCGGTCCTGCATGAGTCATTTAGACTAGAAATTGGGGCAAGTTGTCACTTTATTTAAGGGTGGGTGGTTTCTGAAAGTCAAGTATATTATAGATGGATGCATTTAAGCATTGCCTGAAAAAAAGGAAGCTCTTATTTGAACATTTCCACCATATCTGCTTATGAAAAGGGAATCATTTCACATGTTTGAAAACAAAATGTGTAAAACCGAAAAAAATTAAAATTCTAGAAATTTTTAGTTATTATATAATGTGGCAGCTCCCCATCCTGAAAATACTTGTATTAAGAAGATTTTTCAGATTTTTTGGTTAAAAATCTTGCTTTGTTATATTTTACCTGAATAGGCTATACATTATGTCAGTGTGGGTAAAAAAAGATTTTATATAGTAGCCTAAATATATATTATATTATATATATATATATACATTTTGATTTGAAACTGACATTTAATAGTATATATTAAATATATGTATGTATTATATATGTATAATACATATATTGATTTGAAACTGACATTTAACACCAATTTTTTTTGACCTTTGATGAGACTGTCCTGTGACACACTTCCTCAAGTGACAGCTAGCCCTGCTTTGCAATGAAGAGTCATGGGATGAGCAGTGCTGGTCTTCTTGTCACAGATTTTCCAAGAGTTTTTATTAATCAACTTTGCAGCAACAGACACTTCAAAATCATGTCTACTAATATACTGTTAAATAAGGTGAAAGGCTGTTTTTTTTTTTCAATGCATGCCCGTAAATGTCTGTTCTTGAGGTATGTTCTTTGAAGTTTAGCAAACAGGTGCAAAATTGCTTTACAGCAACAAATGCATGTAATTGGCTAGCCACTGTAATTACGACAATAATTTCCTGACTTCAGTGTATAATGGGCTCTAAAGTTGCACAAATAAACAAAAGTAGCTTAAAGTTGGAATGTAATGTCACATTGCAATGTCAGATAATTAGATTTGAATGTATACATATCTAAAATATACAGCTGAAACAGTCTGTTTCTACAGTTTTCAATGCTGATGACGAAATTTATGTACAGCTGAATGATTCACATGATTATAAGCCTATTATTCAATTATGCAAGGTCATGCATTAGAAGTTTCATCATGAGCATTTAATGAGCAGACAAGACACTAAGGAATCTTCCAGACAGTGAAAGCACACAGTAATTGCAAGGTAGTTAAACCTTTATGAATGCTTTCTTCACTGATCATTTCCATAATCGGCTTTGGAATCACTTGTACTTAGCAATAAAGCATTGATTAGATGCACAGACCACTGATGGCTGAAAATCCACAATAACGGCTGAAGAAGACAAGGTTGAGGTGACCACTCAGGAAATTGAGCAAAGGCCAGGGAATGTTTCAGTAACTAAAGGCGGGTGTTTGAGGTGGTCAGGCAAAGCCTAAAGCTAAAGCCTGGTAGCATTGTTCCACTGAGGATTTAGAGCTTAAGCACCATGACCATGATTAAGAAACAAGACCATCTGCTATCCTGTGTCCAACTGACAGGGGTTTTCACACGCACACTCTCTTTCTCTCATGCACACACATTCATTCAAAACTCAGATGACAAAAATGCCACACAGATGTTTAATATGGTCAGAATTCCATGCATAAACATTTATGGCCCACAAGCATCTATTTCAGTGGCAATGAGAAAATGCTTGATATGTACTATAAATGATATTGTGTACTGTCCATCTAAACTTCTAGTCCACTTATAAATGTTTATGGACAAGAACATTTATTCAGAAATCTTCTCACCCCGTGGCACACTGACATTGTAGACAGAAGGAGCCTGACAAATAAGACAGCATTCGATTTCTCAGACACATCACATTAACTCTAGACAGAGCAGGAGGATATCAGGGTCCCAGAGGACACAATTACACACACTGTAACACCAGCACTGTCTTCTCATTAGTAAGCAACCAGCAATTAGCCTAGCGATTAATCACTCCCACAGAGGCCTTGTTTAGATTAGAAATCAAGATTTGTTTTTACTTGTGTTTACAGAGTTCACTGGAATAGCAGTAGAACATACTGTATGTCATAACAAAATAACGATGCATTCCTTAAATCCTTCAGAAAACTAAAGTGCTTTTTTTTTCAGAAAACATACTTGTGTCTTGAAAAATAAAACTTGGTTAAACAGGGCATTCTAGACTTCTATTGCGTTTATGCACCTAGTTGTAAATACTATATAATCTAACCCTCACCCACACCCTAAACCTAAACAAAAATCATTGAATAGGCCCTACTACATTTTTACAAAAGACGCAGGTGACCTTCTTCAAAATAATATGTTGTTTCATGCACTTTTCATGTCACTTATGAACTGAAATGTCCAATAAGTGGCACTAAAAGCGGTTTTATCCAAAACAGATGACCATAAATGTGGCAAAATTTTATTACATTGGTTGCTGTATTGCAGCAGACTGGAAATATGTCCAGTAAGTGGCACTAAATGCTCTATTTCCATAAAAAAAAAACATATGACCAAAACTAAAACCTTGTAACTAATAATGTTAACAAAATCAAATGTGAGATAAAACGCTTGTAAAGGAACCGTGTGTCTTTAAATCTTTGAGCATTTATTATGACTCAAGTTGTGATGTACGAGGTGAGCTACTGAGCAAGTTTACTATATCAGAAAAGCCATACATATTAAGCTGACTATGCAATGTAAACATCAAAATGTATTGTGGTAATGGTAAAAGTATGGTAAAAGTGTTTTGAGGTAATGGCACAGGTACAAAAAAGTAGATACAAACATGAAAGAAAGTCAGCCACTATATAAACAGCTGTTGTTTTGGACCCCACTGACTTTGGATCAAATTGTTGGACAACACAAAGCATCCTTCTTATGTTCCACAGAAGACAGATTAGGACAGACAGAGCTTTTGGGTGAACTATCCCATTAAGTAATTTGCCTTGTGGGCAACTGTTGGCTTTGGTCCCCAAAACGTAAGCAAAAATGACACACTTGCTTAATGCTGGGAGATGACCAGCATTGGTCATCAAAATGTTCATTTCTGATTTTAACTCTGAGGAATGCATTACGATGAGACGATGTCTATAGGTTTACTTCACTAGAGCTTCTTGGCATCCTCTGAAGCAGCCGTACTTGAGCATCAGTACTATTCACCCAGTGGGGTGGTGTTACTCATCTAATGGAAGAGGCGTGAGCAACCACAGTACAACCTCCCACCCAAATCAGAGGCCGACACCGCAACAACTGCTCGTTGGACCCTGAGGCATGACTCATCACTCTTACATCACCATGCATCAGTCTCTGTTTAGTGCTATTACTGTATCATTTACATATTCAAACGTGTACCAGGCAATGCCTAAGGTGCATTTATATTGAGCTGCTAGACTGGGCAGGCATAATAGAAAATGCTATACTTCCTTATGCACCTGAATGAGTGATTGCACGTTTTATATTAAATATGTGGTTTGAAAGAAAGAAAAGTTTGCATGCAAACATATGGAAAGCCAACCTAAAAACAACAAATTCTCTCTAAAAGCGCAGCTGCTTTTATGTTTTATTGTATTATGTGATATTGTATTGTAATATTTTGTTTCAATACTTTATGTATCTTTGCTGCAACATTGCTGCTGGTGCCAGGGAATAATACTAAGTCACATAAGCATGTTTTTAATATATTCCTTAAAAATAAGGATCCCACATGCTGTCAAGCTGTCAATAACGCACGAAGATGAAGAATCATAGTTAATAGTCTTTAATAACTCCACAATCCGTCATAGCCAAACAGGTCAGGAACACACACTCCCTTACTATCTTATAAAATATTACAAAAAAATAAAAAATACACACACGTCCACCCATTTAGAAGTTAACATACAACAAATAATATGTGAGGGTCAGATGAAGTTTAAAATAGCTCCTTAACTGCACTTTCTACACTTCCTGATATATTCAACAGCATAAATAAGTGGGATGACTCTAAAATTACAGATTCCCCTTCGTTACACAAATTTCATGACATGCCAACATTTATAAGGACTTAAGGCTAGGAAATCTCCAACTGCACTCTGCCTGTCAAACTAAAAGCCTTCAAAGCAGCAAGTGTTTCCTGCTGTCAGAAGAAAGCGCCAATGTAAAAAACCCTGGCATGCCACTGTGATTTATAATGAATAATCATCCTAGGAGCACACACATGAGGAAAAAGTGAGAGAGGGGATAATATTCAATATGATGACATGGAAATAACATTTTGCGGTGCTATATTCCACTTCTTGTTAAAAAAAAGGTCTAGCTAGAGGTGCGAAGTCTCTGCCTGCTGATTAAGTTAATTAATAGAACTGAGAGAGAAGCGGATCACACATCAAGACAAGGGTAATTAACATCATTTGGTAAACAGAATGTTCTATTAGCGTGGGATGCACCTCGGCAAAGAGTGATTCCCCAGCATCCCCCTCCCTCCAGCCTTATCATCTGCCAGCCATGTGTGTGTGTCTTTGACATGAAGAAATTGTGTTTATGAAATGGAAGGAAAATCCAGTTGTTTACCATGTCTCATCATAGCTGAGAGTAAAGTATGTAAAACATGCATAAATTATGAATTCATCCAATATGAATACACATCATTGATAATATCATATTTCAACTGGGGGTGGGCGATACATCGGTAAATATGATTACTGTAACCGGTAGAAATTTGTCAACCATTAGAGATTTCACATCTATTAAGATGTATGATTACAGGTTTCTGTGCTACGTTTTACGGAAACTTATTGCTTGCATGTGTTATAAAGCATTGCATGAACACTAGTGGCAGTAAAAGTCTAACACCTTTTATACCTTTTCACACTAATTTACAGAGTTTTGATTAATATTTCACACAATTACTTGAAAAATATTGTTAGGACTTAATATGCTGTTAGATTTGAAAACTGATGCTTTTTAACGTTAACATCACACATATCCAGCTTCGTATCTATGGGTTTTCATAGACAGTAGGTTTGTTCAGTAGCTCACAGAGAACAGAGATGTACTTAAGATCCAAGGAGCTCCAGTTTGAATCCTGTGTAACTACGGTTTGACAAAACATTTCAAATCTGCATAAAAAGTAGTTTAAATGGAACAGTTGCATCATCAAATTACTTTTTAAATCAGTTTTGCATTTGTTAACATTATCCAGTAAGTTTAAAGTTGGATTTGGTGTAGGGCATATTTCCAACATGATAGAGTCTCCAGATATTTGGATTTTGAACATCGCCATTCGTACCTAAAGCAATTTAATAAAAACACAGCAATATGTACCCATTTCAACATAATAAATGTGCCAGGGTTCATGCATTGATTCTGTGTTTTAGCACAACTCAGTGGACATTTCTCTTTGAAACTCTGGTAAGGTAAGTTCAGTAAGATAAGTAAAAATGATGTTGCACAAAAAGTGCCCAGAGGTACATATTTTTATAAGACCATCCATATTTGCTTAAGTGAAAGTATATTGCAGCAATTTGCTAAAATCATTTAAGTAAACTTTTTTTTCCTCATTAATGTACACACAGCACCCCATATTGACGGAAAATATCACATGGTCTTAAGTATACTCAGTATTTAGTAGAAGCACTCTTTTGATCTAATACAGCCATGAGTCATGCAACAAAGAGGAAAGATGCATCAAGTTTTCACACACCTGGATTTGGGGATCCTTTGCCATTCCTCCTTGCAGATCCTCTCCATTTCTGTCAGGCTGGATGGTAAACGTTGGTGGACAGCCATTTTTAGGTATGATCAGCTGGGTTTACATCAGTGCTCTGGCTGGGCCATTCAAGAACAGTCACAGAGTTGTTGTAAAGACATTCCTTCGTCGCTGTGTGCTTAGGGTCATTGTCTTGTTGGAAGGTAAACCTTTGGCCCAGTCTGAGATCCTGAGCACTCTGGAGAAGGTTTTCATACTTGGCCGCATTCATCTTTCCCTCGTCCTTTCCCTGCAGCTGAAAAACACCCCCACAGCATGATGCTGCCACCACCAGGCTTCACTGTTAGGACTGTATTGGACAGGTGATGAGCAGAGCCTGGTTTTCTCAAAACATACCGCTTAGAATTAAGGTAAAAAAAGTTCTATCTTGGTCTCATCAGATCAGAGAATCTTATTTCTCATCATCTTGGAGATGTTTTTAGCAAACTCCATGCAGGCTTTCATGTGTCTTGCACTGAGGAGAGGCTTCCTTGATCTTTGGGTTCTTCTTTCCCTCTCTCACCAAGGCTCTTCTCCCCCAATAGCTCAGTTTGGCCGGACGGCCAGCTCTAGGAAAGGTTCTGGTTGTCCCAAACGTCTTCCATTTAAGGATTATGGAGGCCACTGTGCTCTTAGGAACCTTAAGTGCAGCAGACATTTTTTTGTAACCTTGGCCAGAT
>JAUMHR010000050.1:9764386-9777847 GCA_032361145.1 Enteromius fasciolatus
ACAGTATTGTGACCTGCAGCACTCACTCCACACCGTAGACACCTCAATTCTTTCACGCGAAAGGGAAACACACTGACATCACATACAGGGCACGAGGCTACATTGCGCATGTCATGAACCGCCGAACCGTGTGGCGCATGCATGCACCGAACCGAGACAAGGTTCGTTTTTTTTTCATGAACCGTGCCACCCCTACCTGATATAGACTATAGACATATTAAAATAAATAAATATGACATCTATATATAATTCAATATATATATCAATCTATCACTTTTATTTGTATAGCGCTTTTAACAATACAGATTGTAGCAAAGCACTGAACATTATCAAATAAGAAAATAGAGTGATGGTAATGTATAAAGACGAGATTAAACTATTTATTTATTAAATGCAGAGATGGTCTCTGTAATCAAAAACGACAATGATCACTAGAAATTAGGTGTCGCCAACTAAGCAAGCCAGAGGTAACAGCAGCAAGGAACCAAAACCCCATCCGTGAGAGAATGGAGAAAAAAAAACCTTGGGAGAAACCAGGCTTAGTTGGGGTCAGTTCTCCTCTGGCCGGACGCCCAGTACCTAATTTCAAGCGCATGTCAAATTGTGCAAAGGACTTATAGTGTGTGTGTGTGTCCACAGGGCTCATCTAGGTTGGTCTCCAATGAAGATCATCTCTTCATGCTGATACACCATCTGATCTGGATACGGACTGGGGAACAGAATAAGAGAGAGACAGACTAATATTAGTGTAGATGCCATTCTTTTTACGATGTAACGAGTACATCATGTGTTAAGGGGAGTGTTTAGGTCCGATAATTAACACCTTTGTTTTTTTCAGAATTTAACAGGTAAGAAGTTACTTGTCATCCAATTAGTTATATTAGCTATGCATTCCGTTAGTTTCTCAATTTGGTGTGTTTCACCTGGCTGAGAAGAAATATAGAGCTGAGTATCATCAGCATAACAGTGAAAGCTAACACCATGTCTTCTGATAATATCTCCCAAGGGTAACATGTAAAGCGTAAAAAAGTAATGGCCCTAGTACTGAGCCTTGAGGTACTCCATATTGCACTTGTGATTGATATGATATGTCCTCATTCACTGCTACAAACTGATAGCAGTCAGATAAGTATGATTTGAACTATGCTAAGGCACTTCCACTAATGCCAATAAAGTTTTCTAGTCTATTCAAGAGAATGTTGTTGTCAATAGTCTCGAACACAGCGCTGAGATCCAATAGCACTAATAATGAGATACAACCACAGTCAGATGATAGAAGCAGGTCATTTGTAACTCTTAGAGCAGTCTCAGTTCTATGATGTGGTCTAAATCCTGACTGGAAATTTAATTTTTCTCTAAGAAGGAATATTATTGTGAGGATACTACCTTTTCTAGTATCTTTGACAGAAAATGGAGATTTGAGATCGGTCTGTAATTAACTAGATCTTTGGGGTCAGGTTTCGTTTTTTTTACGAAAGGCTTAATAACAGCCAGTTTGAAGGCTTTGGGGACATATCCTAATAACAATGATAAATTAATAATAGACAAAAGAGGATCTATGACTTCTGGAAGCAGCTCTTTTAATAGTTTAGATAGAATAGGGTCTAACATACATGTTGTTGGCTTAGATGATTTAACAAGTTTATACAATTCTTCCTCTCCTATGGTAGAGAATGAGTGGAATTTTTCCTCAGGGGATCTACAGTGCACTTGATCTGATGCGATACTGTAGCTGACGGCTGCACAGTTTCTATTTTATCTCTAATAGTAACAATCTTGGAAGTAAAAAATTGCATAAAGTCATTACTGCTGTGGTCTTGTGGAAAGTCAGTACCTGTTGATTCTTTATTTTTCGCTAATTTAGTCACTGTATTGAATAGATACTGAGGGTTATGTTTGTTTTCTTCTAATAGAGACGAAAAGTAATCAGATCTAGCGTTTTTTAATGCTTTTCTATAAGTTAGCATATTTTTCCCGCCAAGCTAAATGAAACACTTCTAGATTTGTTTTCCTCCAGCTACGCTCCATTTTCCATTTTTTCTATATGCTTAAAACTTTACCTTTAAAAAAATAAAAATAAAAATCACACTAACATCATGTTTCCCATTTATTTGTGCAACGCACATTATCATATGTACAGCTCCATATGGAGAACAGAAACAGAAAAAAAAGACACAGAAAACAAATTCATGTCACAATAATACCGATACAGCAAACAAACACAGCGCTGTATCCAAACCTTACCATTTCCTTACAAAGAACAGCATTATTGAACACCACACATTCACTACTGTATACAGAGGTTAGCTTCCGAACATTATGATATCCTAAGATTAAAGATAAACGGCTCAGTCCACAAAAGGGGGAAGGTGGAAAAGTTCCTACTTGGATACAGGGCTCCTTTTTTTCTCTGATCTTGCTAATCTGTTATCTTTGTCCATGGTTAGCATTCAAGTCTGTAACGTTGCATTGTGTCAAAAGAAAGATAACGGAAAACTTAAGAGATAGCAGAGAAGACTGCTTTGGTACAGTTAAAGCTTTAGTATTTTACCGCATGACTGCGAAAAGAGGAAGGCAAAACATGAACGAGATGTACAGCAAGTACTGCAAGTTACGACATAAGTGTGTTCTGGATTTACCTAATGCCATTCAAGTGCAAATATACTGAGAAGAGAAAGGGCAGATTAGTGGCTGTACACTCTAGAAACTTCCTTTGGACCACGTGCCACTTACAGTCAAACATGCAGTACATTATGAGGATACCGATACAAAGAGCTGTGTATCCACTTATGTTGCGTAATGGTGATTTCATATGTCAAAATATTAATGGTCCACTCCGAATGATATGTTCAGTCGGTTTAAAAGACACCTATGGTAATGAAACAACAGGATTTGAACACTACCCATCGATCACATTCCTCAGTCAAAAGGCTTTGTTTCAATAGGAAGCACGAACACGTTTGAATTTTATGCCAGGCCAAACTTTAATCAAATTACTATTAATAGACCTGATAACTATTTAGGCTAAAGATGCCTTCACACAGAACGTGTTTTCCCCTTGCAATACACTACTTTTTGTCATTTATTATTTTTGCTTGAAAATGCACGCTAGGACGTGTTTGACGCACGTTTTGCATTTTACGACAGCGTTCTAAAAATGTGGCGCTTTTTTGAAAAAATGTCTCAAGAACTTGCATTTTTTCCCGTTCCACTGGCTGTGTCTTGCATAGCAAAAACGCGTTCTGTGTGAATATCTCCTACGAAAGTGTGACTAGTTCTTTAGAGCACTATTAACCAGTTAAAGCCATCAGGTTTGCGTAAGTTGTGTATGCAAAGACGACCTTATCTTTCATCTCGAAACACGCCATGTCAGAGTTACCTGCAAAGCGTTTCTTTTTTCCATGGAATAATAACATGAATAAACAATTTCGTTTGACTTTTTATGTTGTAAACAGTATGTTATTATAGTGCAACATATACATACAGATCAATATTCAGTAGAAAACAACATAAGAATAAACTGCTAGTTAAATCTACTGCATTTTACAGATCAAGTTTGAGAAAACCTTCCACTTCCTGTACAGTTTCTTATACTTATTGTGCTTCTGCCCCACAGTACTGCCTTGTTTATCATCTGAAAGAAGTTTCGGGTTACATGATACCATACATTTTTAGTGGCTGCAGGTTTTTGTTGGAGTGTTCTTTCATTTGTGCCTGTCTTTCGAAACCTCTAGCCCCTGCCTGAACTAAAAACAGAGCCGAAGCTTGCTATACCACTTTTATTTTCACATATTGTTGTCTTGCAAAGCCAACAAATAAATAAATACCCCTCACACATGACTGATTGTGAGCATGTGCATATGACACAGGAAATACAATGGAAGAAACAGATAAGGTCCCGACTCCCGAATGCTGCCATAGCATGCAAAACCTTATTAAATAACAGAAATATTGAGTTCTTTAACAAAGTTTTGCAAGCCAAAGAAGAATTCTGAAGTTTCTAGACACATTTTTTATTATTAAAGATGTTCTTCCTCAGCATTCAACCTCTTTAATAAAGCAAAACTCACCCAAAAGCTCCTGAATAAATTCTACCAGACATTCTATGATGGTCTGGTTGACTAATAATGTTTACAGAAATATTTCACAGCTGTTTGACGATGAAGTCTGATCTTTGTTATGTAAGTGAGTCCTGGGAAAGACACAAATTAGAGTTTTTAAAAAACAAAGCTGAATGCTACTTTTTTCCAACAGCAGTTATGTTGATCTAGTGCATGAGGGGACCGGGTACATGGATCGATAGAGAGATACACACAACTATACTGTAGATGTTAGCTCTGACGTCTCTACGAAGCAGGGTCCTGTAGGTGGGAGAGATAACAAAGGAGCCTTTCAAAGACTGGTGGGTTGCAGGGTGTCTAATCGGGGCAGGAACTGCTGACTGGTTGTGATCATTTACAGTAAGTCTTAGTACAGTGCTTTCTGTCCTTGGCTTTCAAATTCTGACCAGGCATCATTTAGTTCCATAAAAATCATCTTGGCATATTGTTCGTAGGGCTGTCCAGTAGCCTGCAAATGGGAAGAGAGAAAAACTGATTGTTATGAAGGGACTAAGGGTCGAGTGGGGATCCAAGTGCAAAAACGTAGTCAGACAGGCAGGGTCAAACACCAGCAAACGGTACAATCCAGGCAAAGGCAAACGAGTAATTCCAACAACAAAGTGAGGGTCAGGGCAGGCGGCAACCAATTAAAAAACTAGAAAACAGTCCAAGGTCAAAAGCAGAATGAAACAAGGAAGACACAAGAACAAGGAACAAGGGTATGGCTTTGCAATAATCAGCGTATGAGATAAGTTGAGGGCTTCTTGAGGGCTAGACAGAGGAGAAGGCAAGACAGAACCAACCAAACAGAACATGACACATTTACAAAGGTCGCACAAGACATGGTGACATGAGGGGCAAGGGACACATGGGATATGGAGTCCAGAAACCAATGGCTGAGTCCAGGGTGGAGTGCCCTCTAATAGAGTTCATGGGCACTCCAGCTGGCGATCGTGACACTGATGCATTTTGTATTTAAAATTCCTTAACTAAAGGGGTTCTAGCATATTTTCAGGGTCAATAAGGTTTTTAAGAAATTAATTAATACTTTATTCAGTAAGGATGCTTTAATTGTGCAAATAAAGAATTGTGTAGATAAATAATGCTAAATATCATTTTTAAATCCTCATAGTATACTAAAAATATTAAAAACCAACCGTTTTAACATTAATAATTAATAAAAAATAAGAATTAGAATGATTTCTGAAGGAACCACACTACACTAAAGACTACAGGAATGGTTGTGAACTGTGGAGTTGCCATCAAGTTAATAAACTACATTTCAAAATATATTCAAATAGGTATTTTAGATATTTTATAGATATAAATAAATATTTCACAAATATAATACAGTCTTGCTGAATGTTTTCAAAAAAATAAAAAAAACGATCTTTTGAAAATGAATGTTTTTTTCAGCTGCGCTTTAAGGCATCTTTGTTTGGCTTTAAGTGCTATAATATAAGTTGAACAAATACATCTCTCACCTTGTCAGGGTGCACTACCAGCACAGCTTTGCGGTAGACCTTCTTCACCTGCTCTGGTGTGACAAGGTCAGCCATGCCTACAGGTTTCCAGCGAGTTTCTCCCTGCCAAAGCACCGTGTGCATGGTGGACAGCAACGCTCTGATGTTCCTCTCCTTCCCCTCAATCCAGTCCAGGATCTGCCATAAATAACATTATATTAAAACATAATAATGCCATTCACACTTTAACAAATTCATTAAAACCAGTAACAAGCGAAGAACAGTGTATAATCAATTGGACATTACTACAAAAAATTCCAGTCAGCCATGCAATATAAATATCAACTTATGTGTGTATGTTTTATTTTTCACCTTGAGTTTCTCTGGGTCCATTTCTTTTGCCATCTCCTCTTTTCTCATTTCTGCTATGGTTTTTGGCCCCTTCTTCTCCTTAGCGCCAGCAAAACCCTGGCCTGAGAGTAGGTCATCAAAGTTAGCGTCCGAAACCTTTGGTCTGGTTCCTGAAAGAAAAAGGAAAGAATTATTATGGCTTCAGTTGCTATTCATAATATTCTTTGTTCTTGTAGTAATCAAAATCTCAAGAAGTTATTAGGGATACACAATATCGATATTACTGACCAATTAAGAGATATTCAGTATTAATTTAAAAGATACATAATTGTAAGCTTATTTTGTCCTTTTAATTTAAATTAGATTTAAAAACCTAATATCAGTATTAAAATGTAATCAAACAACATAGATTTTTCATTTTGTACATTATAAATGTATGTTGTTTTTTGTAATTTACCATAATTAGCTTGTAATACATATTTAGTTGCATATGCTCATTTCCTTTATTTTTATTGTAATATATAACTATCGTATATTATAAACACAATGTGATGCCTAGATTCACTTGTAGCATTTAAACAATTGATTTTACTTTGACACACACATATATATATATATATATATATATATATAAACTAATATTATAACTATGTAAGCAGATTGTATGCAGACAAGTCACTAGACAGTTTGTGTCCAGTTACTCACCCATGTTAGGCTGTGCTTTTGCCCCAGTGGCTCCTGGCGAAGCTCCACCCATGCTGGAGAAGCTGACATTGTAGTTGGGTCTGTTCTGTGGTGACGTGTGAGGCATAGAGGGTCCTGGTGCTTTAGGTGGAGTCTGGTGCTGTGCACCCTGGGCCTGTTGCTGCCACTGAGCTCCACCTCCAGGCTGCCACGAGGGGAAACCCGTGCTGGGATGCCAGCCTCCAGAGGCAGTGTGCTGGGGAGAGGGAGCAGGACGCTGGGGGGAGCCCATGGGTGGAAACGCTCCTCCGGTACCAGTAGGTGTGGTGGGCTTACTGGAGAATCCCGAACCACCTTGGAATGAACACACAGAGGTTAAAGGTGAAACCATGATGAACGTATTAAAGGAAGAGTTCACCCAAAACTGAATGGGAAAAACAACTATATGAGTCAATGGCTACCATTAACTATTTGGTTTCCTACATTCTTTAAAATATCTTCTTTTGTATTCAACAAAAGACAGAAATTCATATAGATTTGGAACAACATGAGGGTGAGTAAACGATGTTAAAATATCTCTTTAACATAAGGCTCAATAAGTTTACCTCCTCCTAGGTTACCCAGATCAGCAAATGGGTCCAAAGTGTTGGGTTTGGCCTGGTGGGTGGGAGTACCATGAACTGAGCTGGTTGGGCTAGTGCTGGCGGACTTACTTCCCATCCCAAAACCTGCACCTGGTAAGACAAATCAAGGCTTATATTTCAGTACCTTAAAGAGAGAAATTATGATTCAAATCAAGCTTTTAAAATTATCTGGTTTTACAAACATTTGGTTGTGAATTCTGCTTCTGCTTTGTAAAGATTATCAGCCAGTTAACATGAACTGGCTAATCTAAATGAGGTTTCGTCAAAACTGACAGAATGATTTGCAATAATGTCTTGATAGCATCAGCAAGAATCGGTAAAAAATGACAAACAGATCCGTAATGTCCTTTTCTAGAAAGAGCATTTATTAATTAGTTTTAAAATTTCCTGTAAAAAAATAACAATACTGATGTATGATTTCCAGTTATTATTATTCTTCCATATTATTATTTGTATAATAATACACATTTGTTGTATTTAGTAATTGTTTGATCATTTACTTTTTTAAGTTTTTTATTTTTTTATTTTATTTATTTATAATTTTTAAATATAAACATATTATATTTTACTTAATTTATTTTATTTTATTATAAGGTTGTGTGTGTGTGTTGTTGGTTCTTGTGTTCTGTGGGGACCCCATGTCGTTCCCCCAAGTAAAACCTGAAATTTTTGAAGCTGGAAAAATATTAAAAATACTAAATGCATGACTCAAAATGACAAAAATGATCTGAAAGTGTAATAATGCAAAAAATGTTTTCTACAAGGGGTAGATTTTTAAGCTAAGGGGATAGAAACTATTGTTTGTTGTTTTGTGTGTGTGTGTGTGCTTATGTGTGAAATTTACAATAATTTGTAGGGGGAATTGAAAATACTGAATTTTGAAATAATGTGCAAATTTGACCTTACTGTTAAGCCCTGTAAAAGCTATTAAGAATAACTATAAGACGTATCGAGCACTGTTGATTTAAACACCTAATAGTCAGCCATGTAATCTTTCACAAGACATTAACATTTATAAGCTATATGAGCTCATCACACCAGTCCAGATGGCAGGTCAGTGGTGACTCATTTTGTTGTTAGGTGTAATTTCAGAGGAAGCCACCAGGAGTCTCTGTGACACATCTTGTGTTTCTTAACAGCACTTACCTGCTGGAGCTGGTTTGTTCCATTCCCAGGCTCCTGTAGAGCTCTGCTGCTGGATGTTGACAGTGGGAGTAGTGGGCGGCACAGGTGAACTGCGACCTGTAAAGAAAACATACTGATCTTGAAGCTTTCCAATTTATTTACACATTCAAACACTAAAAAACAGTTAATACATATGCAAGTGGTATCATGCCAGATAATAATCTCAGGACAATGACAACATTAGACTAAGGCTGCATTTATTTAAAATAATAACATCATGAAAGCTCTGATTGGTTGATGGCACGACAATAACTTTCATCAATGACTGTAAAATGATGTGAGAATCTGACCATAATCCTGATATTATGGATTACGGCTGATATTTATGTCTAATTGGTGCCTGATTATAAATGATTGAAAATTGTCTAATGGCATTTCATTCTAAAACAATTATAACTGTAAAATAAATAAATATATAAAAAATGTAATTAAAAATGCACCTTTTTCTTTTGTTGTGTTTTCAAGCTAACAGTTTAGCATACTAGCTTAGCATAGGGCATACAGCTCTTTTTATTAAACAAGATATTATTTCAATGTGCTACATTTTTGTAAGGCAATAAGAAAAAGGGAACGGATTTCTCTCATTCTCTCAAGGCTCTGAGTAACAGAATGCAGCAATCTGCAGTGTTTGGCATCATGCAGTGTTTCTTTTCAGCTCTGTCGCATGCTTGAAAAATAAAAAGCGCTCTTTGTTACAGTAGTGTCATTTCTAAGCATTCCTATTAACAACTCTCAGTTATTAGGCAAAATAAAAAGATGTTTTAAAAGTATATGGCATGGTGTGACTTAAAATTCCCATGCTGTTTCTATAGGCATGCAAACTACCACTAACACTACATCTAACAAACAGACTCTTTATGTCCTTTAAGTGCTACTTTATTACATATTGATCTTAATCTGCTTTGCATATCCCCAGATACATATGTTGTCGACCACACACATTGTCCTTAAAACAAACAATGAAGCTCAAGGCACAATAATAATTCAACATACTCCAAAACATCTAACATCAGCACTTTAAATATGACGTTTACTACAGTGCTGTTTTATAGAGATAAGCTATTTTGCTGATTATATTCTGGAGGATTTGACACAATAGAGCTTTGCTGGTTGTTATGGTGATGTTGCCCACACACTGACAGTACTTAGAGGCAAAGGCGCATGCCTTACCCATGCCCATGTTCTGCATTGTAGGAGATGGAGATCGTGCAGCATGCAGGAAGGGGTCTGGCTGCCCCATATTACCTGGACCCAGGAAAGCCCCCATGAAGTCCTGCGGCTTAGGGGCAGGAGCAGGCCCCGACCCAAATGGGTCAAAAGCTGAAGAATTAAAGAGAGGATTCAGTTTCTTTTGCTGAAATGCACTTTTTAGGACAGATACTTCTGTCTCTCATTTGATTGGTTGATTTGTTCAAAGCTGTTGGGAAATGACCAGTATATTGCACAAATGTGTCGTGTTGCTTTTCGTAACTGTAAACAACCTAGAGTTAGACCTTAGAACTTATTGCTTAAAACACATACATATAGATGGTTTCATCGGGTACACGCGCCTGGACCTAAGTTAACTTCCGGTCTGTTTGTTTAATGGTCTGTTTAGAGCCGCCTGCTACAAATGCTGCTAATGATAAGTAATGAAGTTGGTCTCGGGTTATTGTTTTGTGGGATGTGTTCCCTTATATTTATTTATTTGTGGTGACCTGCCACGATATAAAAACCGACCAATTTTCCAAAAAGAATTAGTTGAATATACATGAGCATGTGATGCACGTTTAAAAATCAAACCGAGGCGTGAGTCACTATTTCTGGAGGAAGAATGTCTTTAGTAAATACTTGTTTTCAGTTTATAAGCATATAAGGCAGCGTTTGTAAGCTCAGAGCTGCTTTGTCTACCCTTACTGGGGAAACCTCTCGTTTCTCGTACTTAAGTCACCTCCTTCTTGCAGAGAATGAGTTTGCATGTTTAATAAATCCGTCTGATTTACGAATATATTTTGCTTGTTATCAAAAAAATAATCTACTCTAGAAGGACTTCTCTGTTCTTGATTCTATTTGGATGTCTACCGGACTTTAAGTTAGGGCCACAAAAACCACACATGCGCAGGAAAGTTTGTTTACATTGTCCTTGAAACCGTCTATATATATATGTGTGTGTGTGTGTAAAGAAATAATTTATAGTGTAACTATAGTTTTTGTTATTAACAGACCATTGACTATGATTTTCCCTCAATAAACTCCTAATTTGATGTCTAATTTTGTATTGGGTAGGATTAGGGATGTAGAATATGGTCATGCAGAATATGAGCTTTAAACTGAAAAACAGCCAATATGTTAATAATAGGCGCGCGCACACACACACACACACACAAACACACACACACTATCATTCAGGAATTTGCAATTTATTCGATTTAATAGTCTCTCATGTTAAGGATGCATTTATTTGGTCAAAAATGCAGTAAACCTGTAGTATTGTGAAATATTATTACAATTTAAAGCAACTGTGTTCTGTTTAAACCTATTTCAAAATGTAATTTATTCCTATGCAGGCAAAGCAGACTTCTTAGTCTTAAGTCTTCTAATGCACTCTTGATTAATTTTTTAAAAATACATTTTTTATAATATTACTTTACTAACATTAAATAAATTTGATCCAAATTTGTAAATGGCAGTGTAAATATGATTGATGGAAAAACTGGTTTTTGTAATTAATTAATTGGCATATTAATCATATTAATAATATAACTTTTATTTGAATTAGCTTTTTATTATATTACTGTAACAGTATTCCATGATACAGCAGTTTAAAAGGTAACACTTTACAATACAGTGTCGTTTGTTAACATTAGTTAATGTATTAACTAACATGAACAATACATTTATTACAGTATTTATTCATCTTTGTTAAAATGAGTTCATAAAAATACAATCATTCATTGTTAGTTCATGTTAGTTCACAGTGTATTAACTGATGTTAACAAACACAACCTGTGATTTTAATGCATTAGTAAATGCTGAAATTAACATTAGCTAAGATTAATAAACGCTGTAGAAGAATTGTTGATTCTTTGTACATGTTAACTAATGTTACCCAATGAAGCTTTTTGTAAAGTGTTACCAAAACAATGACTGTTCAGAAACTCTTTTTGTGTCCTGATGTTGAATGAATCCCTTTCAAATGAATAATTCACTCATTTAAATGTCTTACTGTACCAATCTGTACTTCACTAACTCCTGACAAACATCTCAGCTAAATCACCTTAAGTGTCTGTCTTTGTTAAAAAAACACATAAAACATCCTTACTGCCTCCAGACCGAGGTGATGGACAGGGTGAACCGGAGGAGGCTGCAGATCTCCTCGGGGTGGACTGAGCGGAGGCAGGGCCGCTGGCTGGCTGTGGTGTGGGAGGAGCTCCAAACAGGTCCCCCAGCAAATCTGTGGTGGTGTTGGTGGTCGGAGGTTGTGGGGAGGATGGAGGAAGTGTAGCACCATCACCATCCAGACCCAGCAGATCGACTTCCTCAGCTGCTGGAGGAGGGGCCGCTGCAGGCTGAGGCTCTCCTTTCTTAGCTGCTTTTGATTTCTCATTGCTCGTGTTGCTCTGCTGACTAGAAAGGGAGAGCATTTCATCATCTGACGGTTCGCTCTCTTCATTTGGGCCCACTCTGCCTCCGCAATTCCCATGTCCCTGGGCAGGATCTAAGGGACAGACCGGAGAAATGGTTAGATCTAAAGAAGAACATCAAATTAGTCCATACGGGTTGTGGGTATTTTCCACATTCCTGAAACCAATTAACAGCTCTGTGTGAGAAGCATAATACTGTACCTTCCCATGTTAAACTCTAGTCAAATAACTTAACTACTCATCAAATAACTGTCTAAAGTCAACTACAAATCTATTAATTAACTATTTTCTGTTGGCTCTCACAAGCCTCCTACTCTACATCTTACCTTCCAAGTCCAAGCCCTCCATTTCATCTTTTCAGCAGAGAATAAAGTACATTAAACAGATGGTGTTTAGTTTAATGGGGCACAGACACTTAACAGAATGCCAGAGAGTGACTGATGAGTTGACTTGTTTAAAAGGTTCACTGAGCTCTTAATGGTGACTAAACTCCACAAGGCCATTTTGTCACCCTTTAAATGTTATGCTGGAAGAACAAATGCATAACTGGTGTTCCTCTGAACTTTCTATTCATTACAGAATCTTGCAACAAAATATTTTAAATTACAATAACCGTTCACATTATTACAGTTTTACTGTACTTATGGTCAAATAATTGCAGCCTTGGTTGACTTAGGAAACACAGGTTTATTTACTAGATTCAAAAAGTACCTTAATGCTTATATATTTACTGAAATGGGTTAAAAGGGTGATTTTTGTTACAACTGAATTTCAAGAGGTTCATAACATGGTCACTAGGCAACTTCATATCCACAAAACTATATTAAAATCACTATTATATTCACAATTTTGCTTTAACTTTCAATTGTTAGCAAAATCATTCTGAATTTACTGTGAATAAAATATCTCTCAGTCATACTTCTAAAGCTCTAATCAAAAGTTGTTGTTGTTTTTTTTTAAAGAAAGAACTAAAACCCTATGTTTGGCTTTTTTGTGTTGTATAGCATTATACTACAAAGTAATATACCTGCAATAGCAAGTGCATCCTGGTGTTCCTGATGACAGGAGAAAAGCACGTTGGGGCTCAGGTCTTTGGTGGGGAACTGCTCCCATGGTGGCGTGAGATCTTTCTGTTTCTCTGTACTTTCAACCTCAATGTCTAACAGCACATGAAACAGCTGTGGGTATTTCTCTGGAGAATCACAGGCATCCAGCTCTGTCCTGGACAAACACACACAAAACAGACTAATAATTACTAACCCTAATACTAATAATTCAGTAACATAGTTTATTTGTATTGTTGATTGTGCCAAACAAAGAGTGACTGGACATTATAGCATCAATTAACTGCTGTAGCGGACAATGTGGTAAAAAATTAAATATGGTGAAAAATAAAATAAACACTTACTTC
>JAUMHR010000050.1:9790782-9810546 GCA_032361145.1 Enteromius fasciolatus
ATGCCAAAAATGTGTATATTAAGTAAAGATCATGTTCCATGAAGATATTTTGTAAACTACTGTATCAAAACTTAATTTTTGATCAGTAATATTCAACCAATATTTTCTCAATATATAGATGTTTATTGGCACCCTCGGATTCCAGAATTGTTGTATCTCAACCTAATGTTATCCTATCCCATCAATTGGAGGCCTATTTGTTCAGTTTTCAGATTATATACTTATCTCAGTTTTAAAAATAAAGACCTTTATGGCTGGTTTGTGTCTGAGGTCACATATCTAGTTCACTAGACTCGACTTTCAATAGCTCATCTATCACCTAACAATCAAAGTAGTTAGTGGAGCTTCCAATATGCCAGCTCTGTGACTTTGATCAATTGTCATGACACAGCACACGAACAGACTACGACACGAAGCACATGCTTCCGGCGGATATCGCTAACTAATATTTAATCCACCACCTCGGATTCTTACAGAAAAGCGGCATGCCTTAAAAACAAACACAAACAGCTTGTTTGATGCGTGTCAGACGAAGGAGGGGCATCCGGTCGACACGGTTTTCATACCTGAGCTGTCCATGGTGCTGTAGTCGTCCTGCCGCGCGGGGCCTGTTTTAACGCTGCCGAGGGTCACTGCCGTCAAGCCGCCGCCGCCGCCGCTTCGTCCCCCGGTGCAGAAGTCTCCACTGCTATCGACCAGCTGCAAAGATTCGTAGCCATCGTAACTGCTCTTTTTCTTGTAGCCACCTAGCAGGCTCATGAGCACAATTGGGAATCACATAGACGTACGACAACGACGATTTCAAGAGACTAGGGGAATGCACATGTTCTGTGGGACAGCTCGGAGGGAGGGAATGATGTCCCGCTACATACGGCCGCTAGCTGCAGGAGAGAAGAGGGCGGTGTGTCATCAAGCGCCGCATTTACTACGCTGCACACACACAGAGCCAGCAGCCAATCAATGCAGCCGGCTAACATCCCACTCCGCACCCTCTGTCCACATCTTGTGCCCGCTGCTTTGTATCTCATTATTTTAATTAGACAAATGTATATGAAATCTACAACCTACCTAACAAAGGTTTTTACGATGGCCATCATAACACACGCAAATAATTGACATGAAAAGTAACATTTTATTTTGCATTGCTGCATTATTTTCTTAACAATTAAGCACATTTACAGTTAGCATTATTTTAATTTTAAAAAATAAATAATAATAATAATAATAGCATTACGGCAAAAGTTAGCCTACTGTGAAGTTAATTAATATAAAAAAAATATTAAACTAGAATAATATGAATCAGCATAGAGAATAATAAATATTAAATACACAAACAAATTATTTTAAAAAAAAAATAATTACGATGTACATGGAAATGTGCTTAACTCTCATAAAACTTTCATTTAAAAAGAATTTATATAAATAATTTGTTATTCTGTTGCTATTCAGCCCCAAATCTGCACATGCAGGCTGTTAATAAATCACCCCTTTATTCTTTGTTTATTAACTGTTTTGGCCAATTTTTATCATACAAAGTTTTAGAATTTCTCTCAAAACAAACATAAAAAAATGGGAGGGAGAATATTCATATTCTGTCTATGGTTTATTCATAGAATCTTGTTTGTTTATACATTTATTTAATATATTTTTGTTTGTTTTGTCTGAACAACTTTAGCAGACCGATTGTTTATGTTTAAATCAGCTTGTTTTTGCTTTGCATACAAATAAATAAACATTTTAGAACAAGTCATTTCTAAAAATTAAACATTGTAAGACTTTAAGACACATAGATAGTCTATGGGTAACCCTGATATAGTGTTTAGTGCTTTGCCAGTGGAAGTCAGGCAATCCAAGACTTCCTCTCTGGTAGGATGATTTATCTCTAATTGAGCAACTTGATGTTTCTCTTCAAGCAGCCCCCTTGCTTGGCATCCACTGTGGCTACATGCTTTCTCATAAGAGAGCTGAAGTCCGGGCAACCCTTTGAGAAGAGTGAGACTGAGAACACAGCATGTAGGAAGTGTCACCAAGAGAAAGGCTCTCGTTGCTCTCTATCATTAATTCCCAATTTAACGCCGACTCCAATTCATTCGTTTACCTTTACCGTTATTAAAACAATCTGTAAAAGTGACCCAGGGTCAACTGGAGGACACAAACTTTAAGTAAGGCAAAAATGCTTTAATCCCATGGTACTACTTGAAGGGCAAGAATGCCAGTGTTGTTATTTCAGTGTGAATATCATCAGTTGATAAAATGGTAAGGATATACACATCATATGTTCTGTAGGAAAGCCCCACCAACAGCCAGAATACCACTGATACAGCTCATGGATTAAGTTTGTATTTCCAACCTGATCTCACGGCAATTCGTACATATTTTACAAGGTGGCTAATTCGTACGAATTTGTACGACCTCATACGATTTATTCTAAATCAAACGGATTTTACGAGATGGCAATTCGTATGAATTTGTACGAATTACCTAAACATAACCCCGCCCCTAAACCTACCCATCACATGGTTTTAGACAAATCGTATGAAATCATACAAGTGAGGTCGTACGTACAGTATTAGTACGAATTTGGCACAAATTTGGCACCTCGTACGAATATGTACGAATTGCTAATGAGACTGTGTTGGTATTTCACAATTTTGATTTTTTTTTTTTTATGTGATAGAATTATAACAATTGTAAGATATGAACTTAGAACTGTTAAATATAAACCGAGTGTGAGATTTACAAGTCACAATTAATTTTCAGTGGTGGGAAGTGTAAGATGTAAATTCATAAGAGCAAAAAACAGAATTCTGAATTTATCAATAAATTCAGATTTCTGCTATATCATTTTCTTATCCCTTGGCAGAAACAAGCTTTAATAGGAAAGCATTAGGTTTGTCAGAGTTAATCTTACACTTACACAAGGTTGTTTTTTAACACATCTTGTGATCTTTTTCAAGGCCTGTAACTTGTAAATGTCTGACAATCTGTCACCTACAATGTTACAAGTGTCTTTAAAAAGAAATCTCATTCTACTACCCTAAAGGCAGATTTAGTACTGTATACATACATAGAAAGCAAGACTAGACCAGTTTTAGTTTTAGTTTAAAGGGAATGACTAAAGGGAATGAGCTTTATTTACGAATATTATAAAACCATTAACAAAGCTAACATGCCTCTCACACTGTAGGTGATTCAGGTGACACTCAGAGCACAGTGTATCTTGGTTAATATGTCGGCTAAATGAAGTGGACTTGGTTCATGACTGGGTTTGGCTTAATTTTTAACATAACAAAAGCTTAAATTGTAGTAGCTTGCCTAAAAAGAAGTTACTACGGTTGCATTAACCCTTTAGGAACCCTTATAGATTAAACTAATAGAATAAAAATATATAGGCTAAAATCTCACAGAAATTCAGCTGAATTATACGTGACATCATCAGTCATGAGAAACATTATAATCTAAAGCAAAACTGTGAGGTCATGCAAATTTGCAACAAAAGCAGGGAGTGCACACTTCTGCACAGCTCCATTAAGGTCCAAGGGATATCCCTTAACCTTTTAAACCATCGTAAACTGACCTCGTGCGCATTATAGACTACATATTAAAATCAATCAAACAACAAACATAATCTTTATCCCTGATACAATTTCTATGATTTTTCTTCTATTAAACATAGAGAAGATGGGTCTGATGGGATCATATAATTTTGTGCCATTTTCCAGTCAATCAAACCAACATCAATATTGTACTGAATAAAATGAACTAGCAAACATCAGGTGGGTTTCCTATTTGCTTTGAATATGTTTAATAGTGTTCCTAGTTACTATATTATATATTATTTAAAAATACCATACAGTTGTATATTGACATATATCTATCTATCTATCTATCTAAACATTTTTTATATTCCTGGTGGGAAATTGTGTTTTAGAATATAGCCTATAGTTTCTATCTGGTCTAAGATGATCAATAGCTGGTCTAAGCTGGTTAGAAGCTGTTCCATGATGGTACCTTCTTGTAGCATCTTGGAAATGCAAGCTAGCCGGCTACATACATATACACATACAGAAATAAATAAATTTATTAATTCCTTCATTAATGTTATAAATCATAACACATGAAAGATCATAACAGCTTAACATGTCCAATTGTTTTTTGGTCGATGGTAGCTGGTCAAACAGCTAAATGACTGGCTTGCACCTGCTAATATGTCAATCTATCAAACTATCTACCATATTCCAAATTATCTATAATCTTAAAACTAGATTTCCCTGTAACGTCACGGTCTAGGTTTATTGTCAGTCGAAATCTCGGTTCATCAGAATGCATAATAATAGTAAGCGATGATTACTAAATCATCACCTCACGCATCAGTCTCGAAACGGGTCCGATCAGCTGATCTGCAATGCATGTCGTGACTCGTGTAGGTTATTGCTTCTTAAAACAGGCCTATCGTCATATAAAAATGATCAAACACGATATTATCCTGCAACAATGCAGCCACGAAGAAGACCACATCTAAACAAAACACCTATGGCACTATATAAACCGTAATGCTTATTTAGCAATGCAGATAAGGCTAAAAATGCAACCTCGGGCTTGATTATGACATCACGACAGCCACGACGGCTTATATATTAATAACAATTCACTACGTAATATCGAAGATGTCTCATTCAGCGCTGTATTGCTACAGCTGTTAATAATAAACACATCCAGCAGTTTATAAACAGCATTTACCTCCTACCTTTCGATGCACTGTCTCTCATCCTCCGATACCCCAGCTGATGTCAGAATCGCTGACCTTTCATTTGTCATTCGCTGGCTGTCAAAGGTCAGATTGGCGCGTGTCCCAGCGAATAGTGCTGCGTCTCGAATAAGAGCTCGAGCAGATTCTTCAAACAGTGATGAAGAGCTACCAGTACTTCAGCATCATCGAATCAAAACCTTCGAGTCAAATCCACAGTCGACCGTCTGTTTGATCTACATTAATAAACATACTTATTTATTCGTTTTTATTTTTTTAAATGTTTAATTATTCCAACTGTATGATACATCCACGTAACTGTTCATATTTAAGAAATCATTTTTGAATTGGAGACAAATTTATTGCTGATTTGTTGTAGGTTAATTTTAACCGACGGTTATAAAGCAGTCAAACATTATTTATTTATTTTTATGGGAAGGGTGATAATTTTAGCTGTGCGTCATATTGTGGGACTTCCGTGATGCCGCGCGCCGACTGCGGACGCAGATGGTGTGTGCTACTATGGCCTAGGCTGAGCTCCTGAATATTAATTAGATAATGGTGACGTTGCATGGCAGACTTCCCAGAACGTCCAACTGGGAGCATTTATTTTGCCTTATTAAAATTCATGAGGCAAACCTTCCCCGTAGTAGGATTTTTAAACGTTATTACACATAAACGTGCAGCCCCCCGGCCAGATCAGCCCACCCCTAGAGGACAGCCTCCCTAACAGCTGGCCAGATGCCACATCGCTTTTACGTAACACACACACACATTTTCGTTTTTTGTGAAAAGTGAGCTCATTCCATAGACTTAAGTGTTTTTTATACTGTACAAACTGTATGTGCTATCTGTAACTGTATGTATCTTCACCTTACAAATATACAAAATACACACACACCCATATATATATAGTTCCTTTATTTATCTCTTTTATGTGTTGTGAATAAGTTTTTATATGTAGTCTACTATAGCAGGTCCAAAGATTTCGGTGAAAATGAATGATAAGGATTCAATTAAAATCAAAAGACTACATTGAACATTTCTGCGAAAATACGTTTATTTTCTTTGGAAAGACAGGAAAGCTAAAGCGTGTAAATTCGTGTATATGGTATTGCACAACGAGAAGATGTGGAGATATTTTGAGTGTTTTCTCCATTGTGTATTGTCCGGTAAGACTGACGTAGTCTGAATCAGAACATGAGAGAGAGAACACGAAGCAAGAAAGAATAAAAAAATAAAAATAAACAAGAGAGAAATACAGATAGGCTGATGTGAAAAACACTCCTTCAGCTTCTCTTTTCTAGGGACAAAAATCTTCATCTGTGGTTTTTTGATAAAGTCTGTTTTAATCTTCTTGATAAAAAACAAACCATCACTGTTGTTCTGGCTGAACAGTCACAGTTAACCCCATTAGATTCTTTTCTATCAGTGGCTCTTAAAAATGCAATGCTTAGTAGTAATTACGAAAGATGGCAGTATTTAAAGAATATCTTATATGGTATAATTATTTCATTACATTATATTTAAATATATTGCCATTCGCTAAAAGTGTTACTCATATATTGGTTTGATTTTTAACACATTCTATCAATATACTTCAAAGAGTAAGGCCTGGTGTTCAAGAAACTGAACTTCCCCAAGGCATATCTGGCGTATTTGGATTATACAGCTTGTAAAGCACATAAAAATTATTATAGCATTTATTATGGTATACAGTATAGAAGAATTGTAACACTGCTATGAAATATATAAGAACGGCAAACATCACAGACATAGATGATATAAAGTAAAGCCCCTTCAGAAACAATTACATCTCACTGGAATGCTTGAACTGTTCAGTCTCATTTACTTACACAAGGTATCATGTGTCTACCCTTTATTATTCATATGCAATTTAATCACATCTATATAAAATTTTTGCACTCTGAATTTTACACTTTTGTACTTGTAAAATATAAGTTGAATTTTACCCTGACTGATTCCCAAATTCCAGCAAATGCTAAAAACAGAGAACAAGTCCTTCAAATGTATGATTATTTTTCAGGCACAGAAATAGTCAAAGCTAGAACTATGAATAATACTAAACTACCAATGGACAAGGAATCTTTGGAAACCAAATGTGGTCAATTAGTAGCTCCTCTGAGATGAGGCCACACCGTTCCCTCTGTCAGAGAATTCCCTCAGTGAGTTGAAGCACATCGAGCATCTGATTGGATGGTGGGGATCTTTGTGCTGAGAAGTGTGCTGATATTCGGCCAGATCCGATCTGTCTCTGTGTCCGAGAATGTGTACAGGATGCCTTTAGCCCTTTAACACAGAATTACAATGCTTTTTAGTAAACAAGGGGAAAAGATTTTTGAATGAGAGTTACAGTAGGACCTTACAAGTACACTGGGTGAGACTCAAAATGTGAGGGAATTCGAAGAGCGTCTCGCTGCAGACTGCAACATCCAGGGGGCGTGGATGGATAAAGATCCAACTACTCCCCCCTTAATATACCTAAACCTACCCCTAATCCCTAAACCTACCCATCTCCACCCCTAAACCTACCATTCTTCACCTCCTAGATGTGGATCCAACAACGCCCCCTAAATGTTGTGGTCTGCAGCGAGCCCTACTTGGGGAATTCCAATAAGCTTACTTATAAAAGTCTATGACAGGTTTTGCAACATCTTTGTAGTGTCTCAGTCTGGCCACCAGGGCTTCTGGTCTGTCATCCTCCTGTTGAATCAATGGCTCTCCTGTGATGTCATCTAACCCCTGTAAACACAACAGATAAAAACTGTTATAATATGATTGTTTACATTTATTCTTTTATCCAAAGCAATTTGAAAAAGGCAAATGAGGAATGCAACAAGTGCTTGTTCTATACTGCTAGCAAAACAAAGTTTCATAGTTTAAAGTTCATAGTCAAAGTTTCAGAATAGATTTGGAGACGTTTAACATTAAAACATCACAATAAACCACAAGTATTTAACTTAATTGCAGTGCAAAATACTGATCAATAATTCATATTGCTTCCTCCAGTGAAAAACATCCTCCCTGTTGTCCTCTCACCGACCAACATATTTGTTTAGAACTGTTTTCCCTTTTAAAAATGTGCTTGATCCGTGCAGGGCATTGATTCAAACAAGACTTATTATGGATGGACAACTCAATTTTTTATTTTAGCTCTGAAGCAATGGTTTGAAGTTAAATAATAACATCTTCATTTGTTTATTACAAACACACAGCTTTTAACACCACTGGACATTAATTAAAGGACCAGAAGTGAAAGCATGGATTACTTGTGGATTACTGTGATGTTTTTATCAGCTGCTTAAGTGTTCATTCCAACGGTACCCATTCACTGCAGAGGATCCATTGCTGAGCAAGTGAGCAAATTTTTATTTTTAGCTTAACTATTTAAGTGCAACTATTCCCTTAAGAGATGACACATCTCTTTATTTATGAAAAGAACCTGTACAACAGGGATGTACCAAGTCCTACACATAGAAGGTCAGAGTTTAGATCCAACCTTGCTTTAAAACACCTGTTTGTAATTTTGAAGTAACTTCAAAGGCCTTTTTAGCTGGTTCAGGGTGCAAGGTAATGGGTTTTATAAGAGCAGTTGAAAATGGAAAATGTAGATTCTGCTGATTTCCTTTTGAAGAAAATTATGTTTCATTCTCACTGTTACTCACGATACACAAATTGGGACACAATCCACTGCCTAGTTCAGTGGTAGGTTCACTGCCAAGGGAGTCATGCAGACATTGAAAAAAAAACTAAAGATGGTAGCGTCTAAATTAATGTTATTTTTTCAAATTTAAAGCATTATAATAAAGCAGTAAATCACTAAATACATTGATTCAGCCTACCAGGTTTTACAATGTATTTCTGATGCTGCCCTGCTGTCCAATCATTCCAGTGCATGGAAATGTTTGCTCCTTATAAATCAGGAGTAGGACTGAGTAGTAGGAGTTTAAGTAACATGTCCCTGGTTTCACAGACCTTAAGCTACTAGGACTAAAGACTTCAGCCCAGTCTGAATTAAATATAAACCTGAGCTGTTTCAACTGAAAGAAACTTGCACTGATTGATCTTAAAAACATGTCAGTGCCTTTGTTTTGTCTTAAGATGCAGTAATGTTTTTTTCTAAGGCATGTTTATAAAAATGACTATTGTCCTAATTAAACTAATTAAATAAATCCTGGTTTAGGCTAAGCCCTGTCTGTGAAACTGAGCCATGAAGATTTTTTTGCATAAAACAATAACATAGGGAAATTGATTTTTCTTTTCACTTTCATTATTAATATTATTAAAATCGATACAACTTCAAATAGACATTCTGTTAGAATTACTCAAAGAATGTTTTATAACTTTAAGAGAACTTTGCCACAGTTGATTGAAAGACTAAAATATTCACCTGGACACGGGGAGGATTGAAGCACATATTGTACACTCTGCCGCTGGGTGGATGTATCCATCGATGTCGCAGCCTTTCCTTCAGTGTTTCCAGAGGAATGTTGAGATTGATGGCTACATCCAGATCACAGGAACTGTTCAGGGCTTCAGCCTGAGCTAGTGTTCGAGGGAAACCTGGAAGGTGAGTGCTCAAAATGACTTCTCATATGTGAACACAGGCCAAAATGAATTATTCACATGAGTAACTGCATTTCCTTTTTTATTTAATTATAACATATTAGCATATATATACATATTAGCTTTAGAATAAATACCATTTTGAAATTCCACTTTAGTTGCAATAAGTAGTTTCACAACTATGCATAAATGTCAAGTGTTGCAATACTACATCCTTGTTGGGTGCAGTGTATTACAATGTTTTGTATCATTATCATAATCATAATCTATGTTATTTCTAACTGAGTGTAGTTACTTTTCTGTTAATGTACATCAATATCAAGCTTTAGGATTAGCCTTTGCATTTTAGTTTTAATGTTTACAGTCCTGCAGTAAAAGAACATTAGTTGGAACACTGTTTTGTCAATGTTTGACATCCTTACATTCTATTTTAGGAGCTTTTATAAACTAGCAGCTGTTACATCTTGACTTTCTGGTCTCAAAAATCAGTAATCAATTGATAAAATGGAATTAGGCAAGACATTTTTACTTCCTAACACTACAGATTGTTTTGAATTTCTGTTGAATGAAGAAATGAAAGTTCCTTATGGGTTTCCCTAAATAGATTTAGCTTTAGTAAATGGGTTTTACCACCATACCATCCAGCAACCAGCTGTATTTGGTCATCTCCTCCAATCTAGGCAGCAGAAGCCGTGTCATGACATGGTCTGGTACCAGCAATCCTTTTTTTATATATGTCTTAGCTTGAACACCAGCATCTGCAGAAAAGCATGAAATACATATTGATCAACGTGCAATAACTTTTTACAATTGCTGTGCAATTCCACTGTAAATATTTATCATTCTACCTCAGAACTGTATCTCATCATACCCCCCTCAACCCCTATCTGCACTATTTTATCTACCGTAACCTATTTATTGTTATCTTACCGTAACCTATTTATTGTTATTGTACTGTAAATATACTTCTTACATGTCTGCACTGAATAGGAAGATGCTTTTAATCTCATCGTACATGTATATAACGTACATTGTATACGTGTACAGTGACAATAAAGACATTCTTCTTCTAAATTCTTCTAAAAGACAATGAATGGAGCACATACCTTCCATGCATGGCTTTTCACATATCTTTAATAAGCTGCTTTTATATGATATTTCTTCAAGAATGGAAGCTAATAAGATTCTCATTTTTTTCTACTTACGTTTGTACTTAAAACGCACACATACACTTTAACTGTGACAAATCAATTATTAATCATATGATTTTAACCAGCAACTAGAGTGTTAATCATATAATAGGTTGTGAAGGTGGCATTAGAGTTTTGAGAGTTTGGATTTTGCATTTTATCTACAAGCATACAAATAATAAAATATGAATGTCACTACACAAATTACAACTTTTTACAATTTGCAACAACTATTGATTTTTGGTGTATTTTTCTAAGTCTAATGCGCCAAATAAATGGGGGAAATGTGTCTTAATGCGAAAACCTACCTAAATCGTAATTTTATTTTTAAAAATCGACATTCTTTTTAATCTGAGGCTTTAAACTAAAACCAATTATGATAACTTTACTGAGAATTAATAAAAGGGTACTCTACATAATGGATTAACTAATAGACTATACAATATGTTGATCAGCATGAAAATTCTTTAGTCTTAATAAGGGAGGTGGGCATAGCAACAGTGCAATAAAACAGAAATGTGGAGTGGCATCTTGCCAGCATGGCAACTTTTTAAGGCATTCGCCTCACACGAACTCACACGTCACACGCCCGAGGTTATACTAACCACATATTCCACACGAGGAGGACCAAATGTTGACATTAAAGAATCGATAAACCGCTAATCTTTACATAAACCACAAGTGAGGTTGCGCCCCTTCATATGATCAACGAATCCCTTCTGTTTTACTGTGGCTGTGTCTCAAAACCTAGCAAAATCTAGCATTTGTTGTCATCGACATGCATTCTAGAGCTAGCAAGCATCCATGGAAATTAAAAGTTTGCACATTTTTGAAAATCACGCACCAGTTTTCGCAGCGATGTTTTCTCGAACAAAGTCTCCACTGGATAAATGTTTAAGGCCGAAATTGTTCGCGATCCTCTCCGATATGGTCCCCTTCCCCGAGCCTGGTGGACCCATGATAACAGCCCGGAATAACTTAGACATTTCCTCACCAGACTGCCCTGTTTACAACAAACGAGCCCAGCATTACACGTGAAATCATGCAACTCGTGCACTTATTTAATGTAGCGTGCGACGCGTTTGCATTACAATTCAGATTTTAGAGCTCTGTTAAAGCAGATCTTCAGTGCAGAATAAGGGGTGGGGACCTGCAACATCGAATAAAACACAAGATTCATACAAAAAGAAATGACTTTTTTCAAAGTTATAGGACAAAAACAACAAACACACTTACCAACCCGACAGAATATTGTACTATTAAACTCTAATTTCCACGGTGAAAGCGCAGCCTGTTGTCACCGTTCATTAAAATTGGGCAGCCGTTCGCTGACGCACCGCCTACTGCTCTTTATGTGGACGTGAGCGTCTCCTCTCTGCAAATGAATGGAGGAGAAACATAAACGCCCTATTTTAAACGCCCCTGGCACAGCATCGCACTAAAAATATGCAAGCATAGAAGTCTTGACTTTGTAGTATTTAGCTGCAGCGCAAAACATTAAAAAAACTAAACAGTGGAAGCAAAATATTTTGTAATTATATATATATATGTACAGTTACAATTAAGTAATACACAGTGACAGCTTTACTGTGCGCTGAAATATATCCTAACTTTCAGTTACATAATATGGCTATTCGGATAGTCAGAGGCATATAACTATTATTTTGCAAGAGCCTCTTTCCAGAATAAAATAAAACCTTATTGCGTCCAAATACTTGAGCACCATATTATTTAAAAAGAAGTGCATTTCAAATGCCCGAATCATGCACACATTTAACAGAACACTTTAAAACTCATCATATTTCACGTTATATGAAAAAATAATCAAATTATATACATTTTATGTACCGCAGGGTATAGTGCAGTACATAGTGCATAGTGTGCATTACATCATTAGGAACACAATTATTACCTTTACAGGCGACAAGCTGCGTCGTAGGTAAAACTGGTGTGATATTGCCCCCTGTCTGATTTAGGACAGTATACACTTGTTGACTGTCATGTAGGTGCAAAACATGCGCAAATAACACAGCATTGTTTTCAAAAATGGGCCACTGAGCACTGAAGCCATGGCGCAAATTGGACCGCAAAATTATAAACCAACTGAAAATTGTAACAAAATTATGACTTTTCTTAAATACGAAAACATCACACAAAACAACTTTCACGTGAACTGACATATTTCATATTTTAATCAGTCGATTCCACTGTTGTTTTTATCGAATAGCATAGACCGACTTCTTAAAACAAGAACATGTATATATACTTTATTTTTTCCTGCTGACACTTGTTTCTCTAAATTAAAAAGTTTAAAAAACAACTGTTATGCAATCATTATATCACAAATTCCACAGGAAATGTTTTACATAGGTGGCCTTGGAGACAAAAAGGTTAAAACCCCCTAAAATAATCAGCTATAATTCCCATGTCACACATTTATTTCCGAGGTGCCTTACGGTGGCGTCAGAACATAAGACACATTAAACGCAGTTCACTTCGGGTATGCAGTGTCAAAATCGGTCGGCTTTTTAAACCTTCTACTTGGCAAGAATCATTCCGCACTAAAGAAAGTGGTGAACTTTGAGCGTCAGGACCCGGAAGCGTGTTATTTTATTGTCACATGGCTTGAAGATTTCAATAACAACAAAAAATGGCGACAATCACGTTGTTCGCTGTAAGGCTTGCTGCGTCATTAAAAATATTCACGTAAACAAGGCAGTTCAGCGTTGAAAATGCAGGTAAGTACTTTTGCAGTCGATAGAACAGTACTTATGTCTAAGTGTGGTGGTGGTATTATATTAAGGTTTTCGCTTTAGAAGTATGTGGTGTTTGTTTTTGCCATGAGAGGGGTGTGTGCGCGCGCTGTTGGGCGTTAGCGCGCATCAGTAACGTTACAGTACAATAAGACGACTTACAAGATATCAGACAAATAAACCTTTTGACATAGCAAGCCAAGCAACTGATATACACGCAGAATATTTACAATAGCTTTTGTGATATTGTATGACGTATGATCATGTAATGCTGTTTCGTGTAATAACTTATGTATAATTGATTGTACTGACCTCATGGCGTTCTAACAGGCTTAAACACGTCTTGTATTCATGTTTAGTTTTATGTATAAATGATATTGCTCGAATGTTCCTAACATAAATTACTTTATTTAAAACTGCGCTTTTAAAAGCCTTAACAATTTTCTATGAGAAGTCGCAACACGCTATAATAGCTAATGTATTCCCGTTTTAACCCATTAAAATGTTTTTCTTTCCTTTTTCCCCGAAACAGCCGCTAGAGGAATGTTAGGCAGATGTTTTGTCATAATTTGGCAGGCGTTTCCACTGTCCTGAGATGGCAAACACGACGCGCTGATGGAGTTGTTTACAAGAAGAGATTCGCACGGAGGGCGGGGATGTTGTGGGCGGGGTCTGTGGGATGATGTGGGAGGGGCCGAACGCTTGCCAAATACGAGAGCATAGAAGGTGGAGTCAGATTCATCAAAACAAGTCTGTAGTCACAGGGGTGGTGCGGATGAATAATTTAAAGCTCAAAACGACGGAATTGAATCTCTTTTTGTCAGATAGGGAGTTGACATCTAATACAGTGTATCCAATGGAAATATGGAATGAAGTCCAATCATGATATTATAATGTCTACTTTGTACAAGTTATGTTTAATAATAAAATGTTTTCATCTACTCATTCCTGTAATATACACAGATGGAAATGTCAAGTTTATTTAGCCTATGCTGTATATTGTTGTATCTCGAATACAGTAAACATCACAATCTGATATTTAAAGTATCCCAGAGTGAACATGGACAAGAAGATGTGTGAAGAACTACTGCCCTGGCTCTGCTTGATTTGACAGGCTGCCCTGGTTCAGTTATCACAGTGCTGATGCTGTCCATCTTAAAGGTACAGTACTGTGATAACTGAAGGATGGCTGCCATCTTGACATCTAGCATCTGTTTTTTTTTTTTTACAGGTGAAAAAGATAAATAAGAAAAGAGAAAACAAGCAGAACAACAATATATGCATTGAAATCTGTACTGAATAGATTGTCAAACCGTTGGACGCCTTCTAATTTTATATATGAAAGTATGTATATGGTTGCTCTTATTAGTATAATATGCTCCTATAGGAACTATAAAAAAAAGACATTTATCATGACATTATAGATTTATGTGGAGAAATAATAAACTTTAAAATGTATTACTTGCAGTTCACTACTTTCGTTACTTGCATGTTTTTCCTGTAGAAATCAGGACTAAACCAAATTAAAACAACATTTCAGTTAATGTTTTCTACAATTTATTTTATGTATCCTCTTTAACATTTGATATAAAATTTTATTTTTAGGTTTATGATGGTTCTTTGAATTTTCTGAATATTGGTATACCTATGAATTATTTAGCCATTTAATTTGCGTATGTTTAATTAATGTAATAAAGAAATTAACTGTTTCAACATTGTTTTTTTTCCCCAGAATATTGGCACAAAATGTCCTTTTCAAATAAACTCACTTGTAATCAAACCTTGCACATAATTTAGTTTTTATGTTTTTCAAAGACTACAAAATGTATACATCTCACTACAACATTAGTTGTATATCCTTATTTATTATGCAAATTGTGCAAATATTAGTAGAAATGGGAATTCCCATATTGAACATACATTAACATTTGTTTTTGGGCAACTACAGAAAGAGATGTTTACTTACATTTAACACTTTGAATAACCAAACAAATGAAGGTTTTAAAGAGTAATACCTGCCTTTTCTGTATCTATAAAATAAAGCTGATTTGTAGTGTCAGACATTTAAAAAAGAAGGGAAAAACTTCATGGCCAAATCCCAAAACATTTGGAATCTCATTTGGAAAAGTTCAAGATGTCAGTTAAAATTGTTTCTACAAAGGAAGAAATAGAATTTCTCAATTCTAGAAGTTTGTATTGAATATTCTTATATATTAAATCACGTGATGTATAAATTATAATAAAGTTACAGAAAACATTTGATTATGTTCATATAATTTGGATACACATAAACATTTAAATTAAATAGTAAGTGTATTCTTGGTTTTTATAATTGCAGAAATTTACCAATGCTGTTAGTATTAGACACATTATCATCTGTCACTTGCCCCGTGTTTGAGTCATCTTTTAGAATTATGCAGCAAGATGATTAAATCTCTGTAATGTTGTGATACATTAAAATGCAATGTTATAACTGTATGTTTAATAAAGTTGAAGGGAAAAAAAGGTTTTCTCATCTGAAGAGCTGGGGTCATTTTCAATTTAATTAGCATTTGGGAAACCCTCTTATCTAAATATTTGTTTATTCCCGGCCTCTGCTGAATTTCTGCCTTCCTTCAGATGAAAAACACATTAAAGCTTTAGATGACTGCAGTATTGCACGTAGACTCATCACGCGGACAAATTATAACCTATGACTCATCCAAAGATAGGAGTTTCCTACTGGACATTTCCCCCATGTTTATTTAAGTATCATTATCAACATATTTAGACGCATATTTTACATAAATGTGTATTGTTGCAAATTATCATGACATTATGTAAATATTTATAATGTATAGCCACATTTTTTTTTTTTTACAGTAACATTTGTACTTATCATTTTACTCCTAAAACATATCAAACTCCAATACACGCAGCCTAATATTGTCTCAGATATCCACGGAACCTCTGCTGAACTTATTGATCTGCCACATTGTACCAGTGTGCTCTGCAGCCCTCTTGTGAAACTGCAGCCCACAGTTTCTGGCAACTCATCTTGATGATGAGGACGGGAAGTCCCTCCCTCATGGCAGGCTTAAACCTCTTGGTCTTAAAGACCTTCCAGAGAGAGCTTTTTTGTTTTTTGTTTAGCAGACATGTTTTATCTTGTCCAACCTGTACCTGGAAATCGGACACAGCTGAAAAGATAATACGTTCTGAAAAAGAAAAAAAGATAATAAGTTCATTAATAATTTTTTAAAAATGTTTCTTTTTGTAGCCTAAATTATTTATAAATTATTGTAAATGTATTATTTATGAATCTGTAACTAATGCTTTTACTGGTTTACGGTTTAGCCTATTTATAGACTAGATAAACGATATAACGGCAGTTGTGTCTTAGCATTACTTTTGAATGAGAGGCATAGCCTAATAATTGCTACTTAGCAGTAATTATTTACTGTGTGATACTATATACTTTTATTATTAATGTTTTTTGTAACAAATCCTTTAAAGTAGTTATGTAACTCACCTTTCAGTAGTCATCTTTCCATCCATATTTTTTTAATGTAAGAGCAATATTTAACTAAGGTAAAGTCATATCAGTATATAATTTTTAAGACATTTGAATAATGACTATAGGCTATATAGCCTATAAATTACATTTTTGGGGGGTGTTAATGTTTACTTCACGGCAATAGCCGTGGATTAACACTCTAACCTAGAGTTCAATTGCATGCATTATAGTGATTAATCTTATCTATATACAGAGGTAACGCTATGCCGAGCCATAACAAAAATCCACTAGCTTTCTCTCCGCCTAAGAGTTAATGTCATTGGTACCGCATTTGATTGACAGCCGGATGGGCCAATAGGAGGCCCGTGACATAAGTCGTTGTTACCCTATTTTCGGGAATGTGGTCGACGCTTGACAGGAAAGGTTAGTTGATCATGAAGACTTAACCACGGTTTGTACCGCTGTTAGGTGAAGTTTGTTTTGAAAATAAATCTCACAGGATAAACCTTACACTGTCGGAGAGCATTCTGGAGTTAAATATCGAGCGCTTTACATCAACAAAATATCAAGAGGAAGTGTTCAAACGTCTGTAATGATCGAAATTTAACGGAAGTAGCTTTGCCTGGCGAGGTAAGGACGAGGGCCGTAACTCTTTACATCCTGACTATATGTTTCGGGCTGTGGTTGTATGTCTGTATTTTCTGTTCTTTTCATGTGTGATGTTAGTAAATGTCTAGTTGTTTGGCGCTTTGTTGTCAGTTTGTTGTCACTTTAATATGTCGATTAAAGTATACAAGAAGTAACTCATCCTGGTCTTTAGTAACGTTACAGAATCAGTCATCATTGACTTAAATTGTAACGTTAGATGTACGTTAACGTTAATTGCAAATCGTTGATTTCAATATTTGTCTGACTGATAATACCTGATACTGATGTTTTAGTGGCTGCTAGCTGGTTGATAAATAACAAAAAGTTAAGTTACTTTTTTTTTTAAGTACATTAGCTCCTAGTTAAAGATTTTTTTTGTGTGTGTTTGTTATTGTTGCTAACTTGCTAAACCTATGCTTTTTCTTGATGTCTTTGTCATTCTCTGACTGTACAGTAGTTAAATGGTTAAACTTGTTGCTGCTGTGACTGCAGTTTTGTCGATAGAAATTTGAACGCTTGTACACTGTTATCACAAACTGTATATTTGCCGAACAAAAGTGTTTGGGCTTGCATTATATTTGATGCGCTTTGCAGAGATCGACCGAGGCTGATTATTTTCTATGTCAATAACTGCTATGCTGAAGATTGCGTATTCATGAATTTCACAACAATAAATATATGTAACTTACTGTATACTAGAAACAAACAAATAGGCTAATGCATACAGTGCAGTGTTGTTAGATTTGTGCAAAGTTGTGTTTGTTGTTTTTTTTTGCAGTGGAAAAGAAACTATACTTGGATAGTGATGCATATGTATGTACCCTGAGTATGATTAGTGCCAGCAGCAATTACACCAATTCAGTCAGATCACATTCTGAATATTTGTTTACATTGTTTAAATTGATAATTGAAGTGATTGCTACTCATAAAAATCTAAATTTCAGAGAAAATCTGATGGTTAAGGCTAATTGTAGTTGTCTTGACTTGAAATTTTAATGTTTTAAAAAGAGAAACGTGAAATTCCCATTAGTTAAAAAAAAATCATGAAGTAAACATTTCCAAGTAAAAAAGGCACCATGACAATTCAATGCTTTTAGTTGAGTACTGTTTGATTACCTCATCCAGACAATTCGATACTTGTAGACTGATCGAGTATGGGCAAATGTGACTCTGTGAGAAATATTCAGTTCCTGTATAGAGGGTTTAGTGGAGAATCCCTTTTAAATAACAGTACTAACCAATCCTTTTCAAAAAATGTTACGTTTCCCACATGCAGAGCCTGCATTGGTAGGAAAGCCTGTTTCAATTACAGCGCTATACTGACTTATAATTTTATAATGTCATCCCTTAAGATTCTATGTCAGCTTCATATTAATTAATCAATAAAACTTTGTCAGAAGACATTTATTTTAAGAGGAGTATTGATCGCTCTGAAGCTCTCATCCTGATGGTGCTTAAATAGTCTTGACAAGAGCCTCTTTAGGATATGACGGGTGTCGGTACAGAACTGCCTAAATAAAAGAAAAAAAAAAAGTGAAAGCAGATTGTGAAGTGGGGTTAGTCATATTGAACTGAGGGCAAAGAAAAATGGCGAGATCTTACTGTGTTCTTTGTGTGGCTATTGCTGAACATTGCAAATGGAGTTTCCCTTTAGAATAGTACGTGTTATACAGTATGGTGTTATGAAATGTGTCATTTTACTGTGGCCTAATGAGGCCTTCGTAACGAGAGTAACTACAAAATGTTTTGAAATATGCATTTAAGCTTCTGGATAAAGGGTATGACACAGTCAAGTCACATTATGCCTCCATGCCATGGGTGTCAAAACATAATAAAAAGAGGTATAGCTCTTGTTTTTGGCAAGCTTCAGAAGGAAATGTGTTTATTTTAAAATAAAATACAGAACAGTTGAATATTGTTTTAGTATTAGAGAAATTTAATTAGTTACATAGGTCTTGACGTTTTATCTTCAGTTAATGGTCAGATAAGATTCTTGTTGTTTGAAAGTAATGATTTCTTTGTAAGAGTGAGATCAGAAGTATGATTGTCTAAATTTGTGGATGTAATGTGTTTATTAGTGGTGGCACGGTTCACAAAACCCACGGTTCAGTTTGTATCACGGTTTTCGGTTCTTGTTATTTTTTCTTTTAATCTTTAGCACTCCAGAAATGTACTTCAGCATATTATATATAGCTTAATTATCCACAATTTAGGATACAGTATTAAAAAAGTTCTGTCGTGTAATCATTCATAAACTGCATACAGTATACTTGCATACAGTCGCAGTTCTATCTATTGTTTTATTTCCGCTGTCATCATAGGTAATAGAGCGCGGATCGGGCC
>JAUMHR010000050.1:9812821-9846112 GCA_032361145.1 Enteromius fasciolatus
CTGCACAAGTTTAACAAGTTTGTTTGATTTGCGGCCCCTTTAAATACAAGACAAGCATTCAATCTACGTCAGAGCGTTCAAAAAATCTCTGTACAGCATCGTTGGCAAGGCGGCCAGGGCGAATTTTGACGCTCTCGTCGGCGGCGGTGTGAACGCACAGTTAGACAGTCACATTAGTGTTAACATTAGCGTTTTGTTTTTTTGTAATTTGATGCAAATGTGATATAATACATGGTATATAATGTACATACTTAACATAAAAAAAAATATATATATATATATATATATAAAAAACCATTTGAGGATTATTATTTTTTTAACAAATGTCAATTTAACCCATTTTGCCAACAGTAAATATTACAGTTTTACAGTACATACAGTTGTTATAACACAAATATATGCAAAATTTACTCTATCAGTACTTTTGCACTCAGGCCGTGAGGTGATGAATGTTGATTGAATTTGTGATCTAATTATAATAATATTTTATAAGCCCAAACCAATAGTCTCAGTTTGTTCAGCTTCTTGAATTCGCTAAAGCCACTTTAAAGACAAATGTGGTCATTAACTGGTTCCAATTAGATTGGACTGTTTCAGCACAGTTTGTTTTTGCATTCATTCTTCTCAGGAAAGTCATTGGCATCTGAACACAAATTGATCCACAGGCTCTGAAGGGAAATCCACTGAGTCAAAACCATCTGATTCAGATGCGAACTGCGTTCATTTTGCCCTTCCTCGTGTTTGCTGTTGGATGGGGGGTTGAATTAAATAGCCTCTTGTGAGGGCACCTATTGAGAGGACATCAAGTATGTTGTACTTCCGCTGATTAACAGCAATACCATGGTTAATGTAAGAGTCTCCAGCTAGAGTCAAGACTGTAGATTGGTTTTCTTTTGGAGATCAGTATATTCAAAGACTATTTAAATCGTGATGTTATAAGGCATTACATGACATCATTGCATATTAGAATATTCAAATTGTGAATTTGATTTGATTTCAACACCGTCGAGTCCAGTTTTGTCCATTACAGTTATAATGATTCTGCCTTTCTGAAGGATGAGTAGTACAAAGCACTAGCTGACTGACAGATGGCTGTTTTCAACTGATCACATGCATATTTAACCTACATGAAAAAGAAACCAATATGCGTCTTGGTCGAAATGCTTGTCTTGGTGAGTTGTTAATGTATACTAACAGCCCACTAAAACAGATACTTCTGAAAGGAAATTATTACTGTTTCCACAAAAGCATTACTCAATACAATTGTTGTCAACATTCACAATAAGAAACGTTTGATTCATCATACTAGAACACTGAGGACTAAAGTAATGTGTCATTAAGGGTGCTGAAAATTCAGCTTTGCCATCATTGCATTTTAAAATAGAAAATGGTTATTTAAAATGGTAATAATATTTACAATATTGCTGTTCTACTGTGTTTTTGATCAAATAAATGCAGTCTTGGTAAGTATAAATGACTTTAGTAAGATCCATAGTGTAGCTGATTGTTTATTTGGAAGTGCTTAAACTATTTTACTTGGAAAATACTTCTCTATTAAGTAAAAAGTTATTTAATATGAATATTGTTGTTATTTTTTTTATTAGTGCATGTGTTCATAAACTTAATAGTTTTTTGTAATGCTGAAAACCATGCAATTTAATTGGTATCGAGCCTAAAATTATTATTTTTAACCTATATCGACCGATGAATTGCTCAAAAACATCAATGTAAAAATGTATGGTTCATTCATGTATGATATTATAAAAGTAACCTTTTGGAATTTTTTTTTTTTAATTTCACTAGAAGAAAACCATTGCTCATCAAACCATGGACCCACAGTTTATCAATAAATAAATACATCTCTGTTACCTCTGTTTATCCTGCAGTGTCTGGATGCCAGAACTACCAGTCATGGAGCTGGGCAGGCAACTGTGTGGGAAGATGAAAAAACAGAGGAAGTCAGAAATGACCGTTCCTTCTGTAATGAAAGGACTTGAAATCCACTTCTACCTGCCTGACAGACACCAGCTCGAGTACTTCAAAGACTGCCACACTGCGGAAGACCTGTGCGTGGAGGCTGCCAAGATATGCCGTAAGTGTTTGGATGGCCACCTATTTAGAGTGCTAAAGTATTGCACTCTCTGATGCATCTCTGAGGAAAATAGAGTGTGGTCATGATGGTATTTTTTATTAGCAGTGATGCATCATTTCATCATAACTATTTGGATGGAAACAGTTGTCAAAGCAAAGTATGAGTTACAGTTATTAACACAGAGCATCTGTGATTTCATGTGCACCTTTATCAGTGCACTTTTTTTTGGTGGTCTGTAGAAAGGACATTGCACTAATAAATAGTGTTTTTACAGCTCAAAATCATTAAAGCAAAATAAAGGGACTTATTTGATGTGTTTGCTTTCATATTTTGATATGCGATTGAGAAATGGGCTTTTGTACCATCAGCATTTCACAGAACAAAAAAGAGGAACTTTTTTTACTGTTGGTATCATCATATGACATGGGTGGATTATGACAAGACATTGACTTTAGTATGAGAAGCAGTGTGACCGACTGTCTTGTCCGCCCTTTCCATCTCCAAATGGAATACCATATCTGTCTATTTGGCTCTTGATCAATATTCAGCCACAAAATGGCTGCTGGGTTTAAATGTCACATCCATAATTTCCTCAAAGTTACAGCAAAGGACAAAAGCTGGCTTGGACAGTGAGAGAGGAAAGGGAAGTTTATATTAGACAAGAAGGCAGCTGCTGGAGAGGAACTACGATGGTGTTTGTTTCACACAGTTTTTGTTCTTCACACTCAGTAGTTAGACACTGGTTTTACTTCAAAGGTTATATATTCAGTACTCCTTTTCTTTTCTACTAGTCCAGCTGATAGAATATGGCAGTAACCATGCCAAAATCGGGCTTATATCATCAATTCATTGTAAAATAAATGTAACCATTTATATGTTAGCCTTACATTTTGTTTATTTTTTGTTTTATTCTCATTTTGTTGTTGTTTTGTTCATACTCCTTGCTTTGTAGGTTATATATTATGTTGAGAACCTAAAATAATAAAAAAAGAATAAACAGAAAAGGCAGAATTAAAAATGAAATGAAACATAAAAAAAATCACACTTGTTCAAGCTTTGTGATCTCTAGCTTTAGTACATCTGGTTACTAAAACCAAATGTAATGTATTTTTTTTCTTTTGTATAGGAAATGTGCAAACCATTGACCTACTTTTGTTTCATGGTCCCATAAAAGTTCGTCAAATACTTTTGCTTGGTGAACTTCTTTCATGAACAGCAATTCGCTATCAGTATTTCCAAGGCATCATCTGATGAGTTTATTTGCTAGTGAGAACTATAAGAATGGTAGATAAACATTTGAATCAGGCTCTAATTGTGAATATGTTTTTCACCAGGCATATCACCTTTGTGTCACAACTTGTTTGCATTGTATGAAGAGAGCCAGGATCTTTGGTATGCTCCCAATCATGTGTTCAAGGTCACGGAGGAGACCAGCATCAAACTTCATTACCGAATGAGGTGAGTGGGTATACTGCTGGCCATACTCACCAAAATGTAAAATATTTGGGGTTTACAAATAATAATAAAATATTTGGATATGTATTGTTTGATGTCAGTGTTCTGTTAAAGGAAAATGCTGTTGATTTTTGAAATTAGCAACATAAACGTGTCCCTAACCAAAAGGATCACACATCTTGATGTCTGCTCCCCCACATTCACATACGCTCTACGCAACACATGGAACAATTAACCACTAAAAGGGGAACCAAAAGAATTATATATTAGGAGTATTTTCTCACTTTGTGTACACCCTTTGGGAGCCAATGTTTGAAATGGACAGTGAAGAAGGGTCCAGAATTTATAGCTGAATGAAGGAAAATAACAATGCATCTGAAACAAACATGCAAAGATGATGCACAAGTATATTCAAGCATATCTTAGTTCTGGGAAACACAAACCTACATTAATCATGCATAGAGTTGTATATAAAACTACCTCCTGCAAGAGTATTCAGGCTTCCTACTCTCTCCAGCTCTGGAAAGCTTCTGGCGCTTTCTTTCACAGGTCCCTAGCCAGATCGTAACCTTTCGCTTTGTAGTTGACCTCTTTCTCTTTTGTGTGTTCTCTACCGTCTTTCTTTCTATAGTCATTCTCAGAATGAGTCTGTCATGAGCCTTACTCCTGATTGGCTGCAAGTGTGTTTGGTGCTACGTCCAATCCACTTTTTTATATAGATATTTTTTAGGTTTTTTAAAAATCACTTACCACTTTTAATATCAGCCAAAAACTAAACTAAAAATGCATATGGACAGTACAGAGCCCTGCTACAATCCCCTTTTAGGAAGTAAATGCATAAACAAAGAATCAAATTCCTTAGCATGGTTTCAGGCTGCTTTTATTCTAATAGACATTTCATAGTTCAATAAAATGTAAATCTTGCAAAACATAGGATCCCCTGAATTTCCCCTTTTCACCAGTGAAACTGAGATAAGAGTCGAATACTGTATACAAAGCGAGTGGTGGGTACAGAATCGCTGTCTCTCTGTGTAAAGCTTGCCTGTTGTGCACACAAACAGGTTATGGTCAACCTTTGTGCACCCTCTTCCTCTGTGGCATACAGCACACTTTTCTCACTCATGCTGCTTCCTGTTTACAATGAGCTCTTGCTCGCATGGCAATGGGGAGGTGTAGTTGTTCTTTTCTCTGCTGATTGTTGACACATGATTTGGTAATGCTGTGCACCTTATTTAGCATATGTTCGTATATTTACATAATGCAAGCCTTTGTTGTGATCCTTTATGTAATGTTTTGTATGTTTTTGTACGCTATCACCTGCTGTCATCATGAATTTATGACTACTCATACCCATGACACGTTTGTGCGCGCACACATACACACACACTTGTTCATGTTTGCCCAATTGTACTTCATTTCTCTTTTGTCGGTCATACAATGATATTCCGTAAACTACTACAGTAATACTATGTTGCTTTTTCTTTTTTATAATTTGACAGAAATATTCTGTTCACTCATATTTACCTTTTTATTTATCATGTTTTCTTAACACAACTTTTAGTATATTGTATGATCTTCACTGACACTGTTGCTTTCTTGGTAAATGCGTACAGAACACTAACGTTTGTTAACCTTTACTCAGTAAATATAACAGTTGTTAAGCTAGTTGGTAAATTAGTTATTGAGTAGGATTAGGGATATACAATACGGTCATGCAGAATAAGGCATTAATATGTGCTTTATTAGCACTGATAATATTCTAGTAATATGCATGGTAATAAGTAATTAACTAATTGGTGTAATAAAGTGTTACCGAAAGTTTAAATGTGTTTAATTATTATAGCCTACATACTAAAAAAAAAACCTGGTACAAAAATGATGAAAAAACATCCATGAATTTTTTAACAGCTGTTTTGACTTGTTTACACAGGTTTTATTTCACAAACTGGCATGGCACTAGTGAGACAGAATCTCCAGTTTGGAGACACTCACTTTGCAAGCAGAAAGGGGTTGTAGTCTCTCAGAAGGGCCCTGAGGGGACACCTCTACTGGACGCTGCATCACTTGACTACCTGTTTGCACAGGTGAGTACAGGAGACACCTGCAGTATCACTTACATGGTTGTTCGTGTCCTGTTTTTCACTATACAAGCTTTGTGGCTTGATTATTCAAATACTCTCATGTGGCATCTGTTGTTATATGTTCTTTGAAGTCTGATATGTATTTAAAAGACCTTTTTGCTGCTATTTATTCAAACATCACTGGGGCTGATATGACCACGTGTGTGTGTGAGAGAGAGATCATGTTAGGTGTTTTGCTTGGCACATACTGCATTTTTTTTTGTTACGTTTTAGGGCCAGTATGACTTTCTGAGGGGACTTGCTCCAGTACGTGCTCCCCAGACCGAGACAGAGCTTCATGAGATAGAGAACGAGTGTTTGGGAATGGCTGTTTTGGCCATTACCCATCATGCCAAGAGCAATAATCTGCCCTTATCAGGAGCTGGAGCTGAGACAAGGTTACCCGTACAGTCCTTTATATAAAACACATCTGCATCGTAACTAATAATATTTAAATGCCACTTCCAACTATTAACCTCTTATATTACACATTCCTTTGGAACGCTTGATTATGATTGGTTAGTTACAGCATTCCGTTGTCAAATGCTTGTATTTTAATGCTTTCACTTACCTATCAGATTCAAGTGTCCCAGAGAGAAGTGTGATAAATACTGGAATTGGTGTATGTGTTGGTGACTACTTAAAAGGAAGCATCATATTGGTTTTCTGCCTTAAAGCCAGTGATTTTATTCAGCCTATCTCTCTTCTCTTTCTCTATAGCTACAAGCGATTCATTCCAGACAGTCTGAACCGGAACATTAAGCAGCGCAACTTCCTCACGCGTATTCGCATCAACAACGTTTTCAGAAATTTCCTCAACGAGTTCAATAGCAAAACCATCCAGGACAGCAACATAACCCTCTATGACCTGAAGGTCAAGTATCTCTCCACTCTTGAAACACTGACCCAGGGCCTGGGTCGGGAGACTGTTGAGCCCAGGAGCCTGAAAGTATCAGCTGAGAGCGAGGGATCTCCGGCCCACACACTTCCTTTGGGAGATGACGGACTGGGATACGAAGTGCACGTGTCTGGAACCTCTGGGATCGCCTGGAGAAGAAAGACTGCACCAGTGAGTTTAGTACTTTAGGTTTTGTGAGCTTGCTGATTTTTTTAAATATTACAAATTTATTAGCAATCCTAGATTTTATGTCATTGATTTTGTATTTTTTTTTGTCTTGTATCCTTTTTGAATAGAATCTTCTGATAGTGAAAGACAAAAGCAAACCTAGAAAGAACAAGGCTGACAACAAGCAGAAGAATGACAAAAGGAAAGCCAGCGGATGGATACTTTTCTCTGACTTCTACGAAATCACCCACATCGTCATTAAGGAGTCTTGTGTCACCATTTACAGACAAGACAATAAAACCATGGTAATTTTGCCATTTCAGTATCTGCTACACTGTGTCCTTAACAGGTACAATTTGATTCCAGCACAACCGTTCATGCTGAATGTTTGGTATGTATGTAATGGAATGGAATGGCAGGAATTTACAATACAGCTGTGTTTAGTTATCAGTAAAATATGTTACTTATTATAATATGTGGCAAGTTAGGACAAGAACTTAGCACCTGGTAAGAATATGATGCAAAACTTCCATTCTTCATTAATGGTTATGATTCATACGCATATGATTCATAAATCAACATGCGTTGAAATTAAAAATACATTTCAGTGGATGAAGTAGATAGATAGTTGGCATGTTACAGTTTTTATCCTACAAGGGTATTCCTCTTTTTTTTTCCTCCACAGGAGTTGGACCTGTTTTATCGTGATGCAGCTTTGTCCTTTGCTGCACTGGTTGATGGTTACTTCAGATTGACTGTAGATGCTCACCATTACCTGTGTACTGAAGTCGCACCCTCATCAGTGGTCCAGAATTTAGAAAATGGCTGTCATGGACCTATCTGGTACGACAATATTAGCGTACTTCAGTTATAGATGTCTAAATTAAGGATCATACAGATTGAGGAAATGTCTTCATTATAGTTCAAAAGTTCGGGGTCAATAAGTTTTTGTTTTTTTAAAGAAATTATTTCTTGATGCATTGATTTGAGCTGTACTTTTCATCAAAAAGAAAATTCTTCCAATAAATGCTTTTCTTTTGAACTCAGCAAATGTATAAATGCTGCGGTGTCATAAAACTCACACATTATTAATAGTAATTCCATAAAAGCATTTGTGTTTCAAGTAGCAAAGACATGAAAAATGGTTAAAAAAAACAAGAAGAATTCATTGGCAATATCAAATGTAATACTACAAATGTAATATTAGGTTTATGTATTAAAAAAAGGTTAAAAAAGTTAAGTTCATGAGTTGAATTTGGTGGAAATTAGATTCAATGACACTTTGTGTTATGTGTGAACACCTTGTACTTACAGTAAAATAATGTTCAGTTTTTCACACTGTAGTTAATTATTATTCGTTCATAACGGCTGTCTTCAGGAAAGTAATTTTGCAACTAGTTCTGTCTGTTGTTTCTTTACAGCACAGAGTATGCAATTCATAAACTTCGTCTGGAGGGAAATGAAGAAGGAACCTACGTCCTGCGCTGGAGCTGCACAGACTATAACTACATCATCATGACTGTTGTCTGCATTGAGGTACGCACACACATACTAACACCAAGCACAAGTTGGCCTAGTTTGTACAGTTGGGATACAAATTTTTGTGAAATCAGTATGCCGGGAACTGAAAACCTTTGTCCTGCTTGAACAGGACAAGTCTTGAATAGCCCAGATTTTCTTGTGGTATTCTCTGCAGGAAATCAAGAAGATCTGGTTCTTGTTGTACACCCTTTCCCTGACACGTGTGTTCATATGATATATAACACTGATTTTCTGTCAAATTTTGCAACACCACATTTTGGCAGCAAACGTTTTTTAGAAGCTCGCTATAAATTACATTTGAGATCTTGCTTTAGTCTAGTTCTGAGGGCAGTTCTTTTGGACCAGATCAGACGAAGACAATGCTTCCATTTTCAGATTTTGTTTGGCAGGTATTAATGTGAGAACTGTATTACACTGTATAAGTAGCTGGAGCAGAACCACAAACCACATTGGGGCTGTTACACATTCTGGATGCACTGTTTTATTGCATTGCTTTTCCGTGACTCCCTTGTTCAGCATGCTTTACAAATAGAATTGAGTTAATTTAACTGAGCTGAATTGTACTGATTAACAGAAAGTATGAGTTTGTTAAATACATATGTGCAGGATTAACAAAGAAAAATGAAGTAAATACACACAAAGTGTCATGCTAGTCGCCTTTAGAAACCCAACAACACACTGCCAACCAAAAGCAAATTTATCTTATCTTATGGGAGATCGGTTTACAGCCGGCAATTTGTTTAACAAATCCTGTTCTTTCCCTTCACTGTTCTTCTCATGCACAATTGTTCTGTGCTTTTTCTTTTGTGCTTTTATTCTGTCTCTCATGTATTTCTTCACTCTCTTTCAGATGGACATATGTGAATCCAGACCTGTTCCACAGTACAAGAACTTCCAAATTGAAACTAGTCTGCAAGGTTACAGATTGTACGGGACAGAGACATACAGGCCCTCTCTGAAGGAGCTTTTAGATCACCTACAGGGCCAGAACCTGCGCACAGAGAACCTGCGCTTCCAGCTGCGTCGCTGCTGCCCACCACAACCCAGAGGTACCAGCACTCATTCTGCTCAGCTGGTCATGTGATAGAGGTCCATCTATTCAGAATCACTGAAAGACACCCATGTATTCCATCTCAATCAAACATCTCATACATCTTTCTTTCTGTCTATTCCTTCAGTCTGGCCATCTATCATAACACTGATGAGTGATTTATTCACTGGTGTGTCTAGCCAGCCATCTGTCTATCAGTCCATCTCAATGATTCATATATTGATCCTTCTATCCATAAATCTGTTATTCGATCTCACACACCTCATACATTTACCTCCTCAGACACTTCATACATTTATCCATCTCTTCACCTTAATCGAGTTAATCTCTCACTAACCCATCCATCTGCTCATCTGTCAGCTCAATCATACATTCTTCTGATGTTAAGATTCATTTGATTGTTAGTTTTACTGACACAATTTTGTAGAGATTCCTGCTTTCATATTATTTGTCGTCTGAGGTGAAGCTAAACTGGAACTGTGTCCATTTTAATTTAATTCACAGCCTGTACAGATGGACAGGAATTTCCATTAGAAAAAGCCCCTAAAATTCTCTCTCTGTGTCTTATGTGAATAGTCCTGTCTTATACTGAAACTGAAATCAGAAGTCATTGCTTGCCAAGTTTGCTGGAAGCTGAATTGTTAGGATTTTCCATGGTTCAATGTGAACTGGTGCCCGATGAATGGATCCCAGTGTTTGAGTTCTTGATGGGGATTTGTTACATTTTTGAGCAGTTATGAGGATCTGAAAATGTTGGTGTGGTGTGTGAAATACGCAATTGAAATCTGCAGATAACATATTTACTAGCATTTCATTTTTCACCCATAATTTGGTACTTTTTTGAATTTATTGAAGTACAAGCCAATACCACCAACCAGAATTTGTTGTTAACATCACAGTTTAGTAAATATACAGGTAAAAAACTGACACATTTCTCTAAGTAATCTATAATATCATAAGCTTTGAAGGCTGATGCTTTGAAGGTATGATGCTTTAACAGGAAACGACATGCCTTAATGAAATAATTTATTTGACAGTCTTTTATGTTTTGGAGCTTAAATATTCTTTAGAGTTTCTATATTCGTGATTCACAAATTAAAATACAGTTCTAAAATAACAAGAGTGATGCGAGTTGACAATAGAATTAAGAAATTGTATGTGTTTTAATTAGCATATGCCGTTTGTTAGAATGGTACATTATATCATAGGAAATTAATTAAAGTAGCTTGTAAAATTGTTATTAAGTGTTGCCCTTTTTTATTAAATACAGAATTTAGATAGTGAGTAATAACTTAACAAATGCAATGTAGGGAAAAAATCCCCCGTGATCATACATTTCTACGAATAAGTGCACAAATATATAAGGTGTTAAATTTCGTAGCAATTATTTATGACTCATTAGTTTTTAATGTATTCTGATAAGTGAGAGATGATTTGTGAGTGTTGCTTGTGTTCCGAGTGTATTTGTAAGCTTGATAACAATAATTAGATAATATTTTGTTTGATATTTTTGTTTCGAGGAAACAAACTGTTGAACAAAGTCATTATTTTTATTTTCTTTGCACACAAAAGTATTCACACTTTCGTAAAATTAGTTGGGAGCACTCTTGCTGTGTATGGGAGTGCCAGAGAGGTCATGGAGGGTAAATTTTTTATTTTTTTCGGGTGAACTATCCTTTTAAATGTGAAATTAAAAGCACCGGTGGGTGGCAGCAAGTCACTGAAGTGAATCACTACATTTGAACCAAATCATTGAAATAGTTGATTAATTCAGGAAAGAAACGCTGTCATGTTGGTCAGAGCAGTGCTGTGGCTGTTTGGAATTATTTTTATTGTTGAAATATTGCAAAAACAGTCAATATGGTGTCTAAAGCATAAATATTATTCTTTAAATATTTAAATTTTACGTTATTAATATTAACTTGTTTACTGAACTGTATATTATCTATCACATTTGTAATCATGCTGGTTTGGAAAAAAAAAACGGCACGCTGCACGAGATTTTGTATTATGTATCAATCATGTAGGATATGAAGGGATATGCTTACTGAACTCACTTGTTAACCTTCATCGTGACGTTTGCGTGCACTCTGTAGGTGTGTTTTGTTTGGTTTTTGCGATTATACTTGATAGTCAAATTCCTTGTCATTGAAACAATAAAATTGCAATATTGTTAGAGATGATATATATCGCACACCCCTAGTTCAAGCACAGTACAAGTATTATAGTGGCTTTTTGAATTACTAGTCTTCTAAGTATTCCAACTGCCAAATTTTCCAAACTACACTTTATGGAATGACCATCTCTTTTTAAATATGACTTGTTTTGCATCATTATCGCTCAGAAGCACGTACATCCCTACAATAATCTTAAAGTGGTTCAAGCTGAAAGAGGAATTAACCTTTTTTTCGTAGTGCTTTGTTAGTGTCACAGTGCTCCCTAGAGAAGTCAAATATCATCCTCGTATGACCTTGAGCAACTGTGCATCTGGCAGCTAATAGTTGTGCAGTCTCATATTTCAGACAGTCGAGCCAGGATCAGATCCTTTATCCAGTTAACCGTCAGTAGGATTCCCGGCCTGACTGAGTTAAGTGTTCCTAAGAGACCTTGACAGATGTCTGTGTAATGCAGAGGAAAAAACACGATCCAAATTTCAGATTAAGATAAAAATGTTTTTTTGGAAAATTGTAAATATTGTTTTTTAGGGATTTTATTGGTGTACCGGTACATATGAATGCTTAGGTACTAAATATGTTCCTTCTTTGAATGCTCCATAAGTATTTGCAGTTATGCAACCGTTCTATATTAATTTGAACCTAAACATCATGGAATGTTTTGATTGTGAAAAACGCCCTGTTATCGCACATTACAGACTGTATAAGGGCTTGTTTACATCTGCTTCATGCTGAGGCATCAGTGACAGGCAGGAAATGTAGTAAATGTGGGTTTCCGTTGTTCACATCTTTTGATCTCTTTACCCTACTTGCACTCATGAAAACAGAGCTCTGTAGGTCTATATCCAGATGATGTCAGCGAGTAGACAAAAGACCAGCTGATGCTGCAAAATGAACATCACAATGCACACACACACAGCACAAATTTACATAAACGCAAATGACATTTAACATATCTGCACACGTGGACCCACATACCTGCTTATTGTTTTGACGTAGCAAGCGAGGTGTGTTGTTGAACCACGCACTGAGACTGCACAGCTTCCTTTTCCCCATTATCTGTTTAGGTGAGGGTTGTTATACCATGTCTGCAAGCCAACATGTTTGTTTAGATGTATTGAAAATAAACATTCCTGGGTAAGCAAACCAGAGGCTCAACTTTTTGTATGAATCACAAATAATTTTCTTCTGTCCTTCAGAAATTTCCAACCTATTAGTGATGACCAGAGACCGAGAGCCCGCCCCACAGAGACAACCTCAAGTGAGCCAGCTGAGTTTCCACCGCATCCTTAAGGAAGAGATTGTGCAGGTGATATTTTCATGGATTTTAAACCAAACATGCTGTAGACTTTTGCATGGCATGCTTTTTAAGAAATAAAATTAAATACAGAAATGGTGAAAAATCTACTGTACACGACTGTAAAAGGTACTGGCCATGAAACTATTTTTCTTATTATATGCAAGTTATTATACCATATGATGTATAATAATCTGGGGTCTGTAAACTTTGTGAAGCAAATTTCGAGTAGGAGCGCGGTTGATTAATCACAGCTGGCACTGCATCACCTAATCAATCTCCTCATTACACCTGCCCAATCAAATCCCCTTCTACCCACTATAAATAGCCCATCCTCTTTCCTTCCACATCCCGCCTTTTACGCATCCCTCCTCCACCCCTTCTCCGCCATTTAGCTGCTCTCGCGCCTTCCTTTCCGGGGGGCATGAAAGGACCGAGCCGGACGCCCGAGCTCTAGCCCTAGCTAGGGTTCAAGCCTCTAGGGTTCGGTGTCCGCCATCCCCCCGGCTCGCCCCCCCGGACACTACGCCACATATGCTAAACTTTATCCTTCTTGAATATGAGGAAGTGCGAACTTTTGAAAAAGAAATTAGTACTTTTGTCAAGAATTAATAAAACTGATGAAAAGGTAAGTTTAAACTTTTCAACATAATAAGAAATAGTTCTTGAGCGCTAAATCAGCATATTACAATAATTTCTGTAGGAAATAATGAAGGATGGCTGCTTTTTCCATTAAAGGAATAAATTACGTTTTATAATATATTAAGTTAGAAAACGTTATTTTAAATTGCTAAAATATTTCACAATATAGTTTTTCCTGTATTTTTGCTCAAATTAAGGCAGTCTTGGTCCAAAATTGTTTTTGATCTTTCCAACCCCAAATACCTGAATCACTCGCATCATTACATCAGCAAGGATGTAATAAGACGTTTGACTGTACCGTGAAGGGTTTGTCTCTGAAATTGACAAAAAATTGTATGCTTTAAAGAAATTTTTTAAACGACAACCTACTTGCTTATTATCTTTGCATTTACATGACATTTTTATTCAGGGTGAGCATTTGGGTCGGGGCACAAGGACCAACATCTATGCTGGTGTTCTTAAGCTGAAGAGTGAGGATGATGATGACATGGGAGGATACTCACAGGAGGTGAAAGTGGTCTTGAAAGTGTTGGGCTCTGGACATCGAGATATCTCTCTGGTGAGACTAAATGAAGTTCAGCCAACAAGATTATTGATTTCAGCTTTTGTAACGTTACCATCTCCTGACAGTCTTCATCATATGCAAGTTGCTTTGGATAAAAGCCCATGCTTAATGAATAAATGGAAACCTAATTGTGGTCATTTTCAACTGTAAGGAACCATTAAGGGGTTTTGAGTTTTCCACATCATCTCAACTCCCAGATATTCATCAGTGTGGTTACTTTTTAAATTGTTAAAAGTATCTCTTTCTCTGTCTCCTCTCAGGCTTTCTTTGAGACAGCTAGCATGATGCGCCAGATCTCTCATAAACACATTGCCCTGCTTTACGGTGTGTGTGTTCGCCATCAGGAGAGTAAGTACCCCACTTGTGTAGTTAGTTTGGCCTTCAACCTGCCACATTTATTGCTTTATCTAGTAAAATACCTGACATGACTCTAAAAGTCTGAACAGATTTGAAAGTCCTGTATAGTAGTGTGTGTGTGTGTATGAGTGAGGCATCATACATTTGCCGACTTACATAAACAATTATAAAAACACTACTTTCACGTGGTTTCGAACACACTGTAAATTTGAGCAAAAGTTGTTTGGTGTAATTGACATTTGTTTCCAGATAAAAGACACAAAGACAAGCTCTTAAAACTAGAACATTTGGTTTTCTTTTATTCTGTTCTGTTGTGGTTCTGCATGACGAGTATAAGAATTGGGCCATTCTATTTTTATTCTGCTTATTGAATTGTAACCAGCAATCGTAGTCACTGGTGCAAAGGTAATTTATTTATTTACAAAGAGAACATGGATGCTGTCATTCTGCGCTTGAGCATGTAGGTCTGGCACACTGGCAGTGTTCTAGAAAATACAATAAAAACATTTCCTTGTTGCTAGAAAATCACAGGGAAATCAAATACTAATTCGTCTCTGTGGCAGGAACATAGTGTTAAATGAGAATATTATTATAGAGTACCTAGATCAAATATTTGCTTTATGTTACTTTGGCGTGCAAATGTTTCATAAATGCTGTTTTTGTAAAGGAGGAAGCTGCAAACAAACACAAAGCTCCTTTCGATTGTTAAGCAAACCTGTAGGTTATGCATTTAACAGCAAATCACACTTCCTGGTTCACTGAGCAACAAACCTAAATACTCTGAGGATAACTGCCTATGTGCACGCAATGGGTGTGTCTGCGTGTTTGCAAATAAGAATTTGCGTATGCCAAGGAGAACCGTGACAAAGAGAAAGAGACTTAAATAACTGTGCTCCTTTGCATAAAATTTGATGTGCCTCTCTCTGTCTGTAGATATCATGGTGGAGGAGTTTGTTCAGTATGGTCCTCTGGATCTGTTCATGCGCAGACAGAGCATAACTCTCAGCACCGCTTGGAAGTTCCAGGTTGCCAAACAGTTGGCTAGTGCCCTCAGCTATCTGGTAAGGAAACAAGCACAAAACCTTGCCATATCAATTCTCAGGCAAGACACTACAGGTTAAAACAGTTCTTAATGATTTTTTGGCTTTGAAGTGTTTCTTATAGTACTTCTATATATTTGGGTCTGCTGGTTTAAATTACAAAACAGACTTTTCTCAAAAAGTAGATTTTTCTTTCATTTTTTCGAAGAAATATAGTTACAGTCTTTATGCAAATGAGTGCATATTTAATTAAAATGAAAAATGAGGTGCTATTTACGCAAAACATAAAAAAAAAAACATTGGTGCAAAAATGTTTGGAAATCTTAAAGTATTCATTCGACTGAGTAAATATGGTGATATTCGTAATTATTTTTTGATCCTATTCACATGGGGTGTATAAATTATGTACGGTCTATATATACCTATATACTGATACTGACTGAAAACCAATAAATGATTAATGTTAAAAGTCTTGAAAAAGTTCTAATAAACATGTTAAGTTTGTTTTATATTGTACAAGTGAACTTAGAAAAGTATAAAAGACACCGCTGTTTAAAAGGTTGTGTTCAGTAGGATTTTTGTAATTACTTTTTGGTCTAAATTGATCAAACGTGATAGTAATGACCTTTATAATTGTACAAAAATATTTATATTTTAAACACATGCTGTTCTTTTGCAATTTCTATTCATCAAAGAATCCTTTAAAAATTGCATTAAGTTTTCTCTAGCACCAAATCAGCTTTGAAGACTGGAGTAATTGCTGCCTAAAATTCAGCAGTGCCACAACTGGAATAATTTGCATTTGCAAAATAGTTTAAAATAGAAGACTACACCTGTTTTAAATTATAATAATAGTTCACTGTCTAGTGTATATAGTATAGTATTTTGTGTATTAATATTTTTCCACATGTATTCATATTTGAACTTTAAATATTTTTTTAAGCAACATAATGTAATATATCAATAAAAGTTGTTGTAAAATGTAAATAATGTGAGTGCTGTGGTAATCTTGTAGGAGGACAAGAAGCTGGTTCATGGATATGTGTGCAGTAAGAACATTCTGGTGGCTCGAGATGGTCTGGATGGAGAGGGAGGACCCTTCATCAAGCTGAGTGACCCTGGCATACCCATAACTGTACTTAGCAGAGAAGGTGAGAGATTCATTATGACCAATGTATTAACACACTATAAACATTTGCCAAGGTGTTATTATACTTCTACCTTAATAACATGTTAACACATTATCAAAGAATTTATAAAGCCTTTAAAACCTTTTAAAAAACAATTCTTATGCAGACATAGTGCAACTATTATTAATTTCTCTTTATATAAGCTTTATGACCAGCTTATTAAAATGTAATCATCCTGCTTATAGCCATGACCATTTTTAGTACCATATATGCACTTAGAACAACAATGTATATGGAAAGAGATATATGAGTGAAATGTCAACTATTAATGAGTGTCTATCCAGGATAAATGCATCTGAGTCAGTGTGGTGCACAGTATCTAATAGTTGAGCTCTATTGGACTGTGAAAATGGACTGCTCGGAAAAGATAACTGACAGGAATTTTGTTGGCTGAGATCCAGCTCAGATCCCTGAAGCACTTTTAGAAACCAGAAAAGCTCTTTGTTTGCTGTGTGCCAGGGACTGTTACAGGAAAGACTGGTTGTGTGTTTTTTTGGGGTGGTGGCGTGTGTGCTCGAGAGAGAGGGGAATGAAAGGGGCACAGACAGGGATTGCGTTTAGCAGAGAGATCACATGCCTTTTTAAAAGACAAACATGTCAGCAAAGATTATTGTTGACACTTAAGTGTTTGTTTGAATGAGGAAATGGTTGTGGAAACCCCCTAAAATGACTATTAACTAAATAAAATCCAGCTTGGTGGTTTAAAAAAAATCTAGTCCAGAATGTTTGTTATATGGCATGATTTGTGTGTGTCTTCAGAGTGTGTGGACAGAATTCCTTGGATTGCTCCTGAGTGTGTACAGGACCCGGCAAATCTGAGCATTGCAGCGGATAAGTGGGGCTTTGGGACGACACTGTGGGAGATCTGTTACAATGGAGAGATACCTCTCAAAGACAAAAAGCTTACAGAGGTAACCACATACACGTACACTGTTAAACTCGTCTTTGTGTAAGCATGATCTGTGCTGATAAATGCATTTTTCTTCTTTCTCATTTATTTGAGTAGAAGGAGAGATTTTACGCAGCGCAGTGTCAGTTGGCCACACCTGACTGTGAGGAGTTGGCCAAACTCATGACCCACTGTATGACCTATGACCCTCGCCAGAGACCCTTCTTCAGGGCCATCGTCAGAGACATTGACATGGTGGAGCAGCAGAGTAAGCATAAACAGCTGGCAAAGATAAACACTAGATTAGTTATTAAAAATGTACCAAAATCATGGAATTATTTCCTTTCTTATTCCTCATACTGACCTCTTGTGGTTAGTACCATGTTCTACATTCATCTTGCTAATGGCGGTAAACATGTTTTATCCCTGAGGTCCATTTCTGAGATACTCTGTGTACTGCTGTAGATTACTCAGTTTTCTATTAAATGTTCTCTCTAGATCCTTCCATTAAACCTGTTCCCATGCTAGAGGTGGACCCTACAGTGTTTGAGAAGAGGTTCCTCAAAAAGATCAGAGATCTTGGAGAGGTATATTCTGTGTGTGTGTGTGTTGTGTACTTAAACTCATAATTTCATTGACCATCTGCTGGTTGGACTGAAGTACATTCTTGTGTTTTCAGGGTCATTTTGGAAAGGTGGAGTTGTGCAGGTATGATCCGCGGGGAGATCGGACCGGAGAGCCGGTGGCTGTGAAATCTCTAAAACCAGAGAACCGAGAAGAGCAGAGCAGTAACCTGTGGCGTGAGATTCACATCCTGAGAGAACTTTACCACGAGAACATTGTCAAATATAAGGGCATCTGCAATGAAGAAGGTAAACCACAAATCTGAACATCATAAATAACACTGCAATAGCTTTTGGTGCTAAATGCATGAGTTGGTTGATTGAGTCTTGTTTTTGTTTAAGGTGGGAGATCCATTAAGCTCATCATGGAGTTTTTGCCAGCAGGCAGTCTGAAGGAATACCTCCCCAGAAACAAAGCTCACATAGGCCTTAAAACCCTACTCAACTATGCTGTACAGATCTGCCAGGTAACATCATGTCATGATGCTTCAATAGTTATCAAACACCAGAAATAATACATTAGCAAAAGAGAAAAAGTGTTTTATTCATTCATGTGCTTTAATACAAGAGAATGGCACTACTGATGAGAAAAGACTGCACTTACGCTGGTTTCACAGTGCACGCGTCAGCAGGACGTAAGCGGCGCGTACGCAGAGCAGGAGCAGCACGCGTTGATTGTGCTTTCACACTGGCAGCGTTTGTCGCGCGCAGCTTGTACTGCAGTAGGCTATAGGCAAGCATCTTATTTCAGTCCTATTTTCCAGCGTTGTTCTCCGAACACTGTGCTTTGGTTTGTCGTTGCCAACATACTTTGTTATGAGACTGTCTATATTATAGTTTACACAATAAACTTAAGCAAAGTTTTCAATATGTGTATATGAAAAAATAGCAGAGATTGTCATGAAAAAGTATGTCTGACCCTTCTCACATTTTGTATAAGAAATATTACATTTTGTCAGGCAACAGAAGGCATGCATGCAGATGCTAGATTGAATGGGTTACGCTTTGAGATCCAAGACACAATTCGGAAAGAATTCCTATAATAAAGTGTATTTGGATTGAATAATTGAATTGAAAAACACATCTTAAAGCTAACAAATGCCTCTAGTTTAATTCATTTAACAGACCTTTGAGGTTTGGGCAAAAACTTGTGTAAATTGTGCAGTTTATTTTTGCATATGGTGAGTGTGAAACACGAAACACATCAATTACACGAGTTTGTGGTAAAATGCGTTACTTTTCATGTTAATCTGGCCAGTTTTAATCAAGAACAATGCACTTTAATTCAGTGTAAGCAGCACAGCAGAAATAGACTCTAAAACTATCGCTCCTGCTCTGCTACGCGCTGCCGCGCCGCGTGAAAGCTCTCATCCGTTAACATGGGCGCTGAAAAAAATACGCCCTGCTTATGCGTGCAGTGTGAAACCGACATTATATTAAAGTGAAATAGCCTGTATCATCACATTTTTAGCAGCTCTAGTATCGCATGATCTTTCTGAAATCATCTGAGTATGCTGATTTTACACAAAAGAAACAAAAAAGAGCAGCATTTATTTTAAATATAAATATTTTTTACAACGTAAGGCCAATTACTGTCCGTTTTGATCAATTTAATGTTAATAGAAGTTAATAGAAGTATTAATTTCTCAAAAATTAGAAGTTATATGTCATATATTTTCTCATAACGGATATGGTGATACTAAGCGATATATTTGTTTATAAATGTTTTATCAATTTTGTAAACAGTTGTTTTCCACATTGCTTACATTTGCTGTGCTGGTTTGTTGTCCTTATGACCTTGTACTCAGAGACCAACAAAAACAACAGCTGCTTACAGTGATCCTTTGTGGTTCCTAAGACCATATGTTCTTTTTAAAATACAGACCCGCCCTGTAACATTATGCTCACCCTTACCGCTTTCTCACCTCTTAACTCTAGGGCATGGACTACCTGGGCTCTCGCAACTACATCCACAGAGACCTGGCGGCCCGTAATGTTCTGGTGGAGAATGAAAACACAGTAAAGATCGGAGACTTCGGTCTGACCAAAAGCATTAAGGATAATGAGGGTTATTACACTGTGAAAGATGATCTGGACAGTCCCGTGTTCTGGTAAGAATCACTCATTTGAGGCCTTGCAATGACCAAATACATTAACCTAGATCTCCATTAAATCCAAGATGAACCATGTGCGTTGGTGATGTCATGCATCCATTATTGCTTGTAACTGGGAAATCCCCCTTGGGAAATTCATTTTGTAATGATTCTTGTCTTCATTTTTCCAGGTATGCTCCAGAGTGCCTGATCCACTGCAAATTCTACAAGGCGTCTGACGTCTGGTCTTTTGGAGTGACCATGTATGAGCTGCTCACATACTGTGACACTTCATGCAGCCCTATGTCTGTAAGTAGCCAGTCAGATGTTTTTAGCCCTGTCTCAAAAGCCGTAAGCTATTGCATGCTTGCAATTCAAGTCCCAGCTTGGCTGTTGGAAACCTGAAATGATAAATGGGACATCACATGAATCACATGATGGCCATCACGAATCCTTACACAATCTGTCAAAAAAAAAATCCAATGGTACGGTAGTCTGGAATGCCTCTTTATGTTGTTTCTTAATTTATTATCTTTATTTTCTCAATTAGGTATCAAACAAACTGATTATAGAATATATTATTATAGTATATATATATATATATATATATATTGTGCTTTCAGGTTAATTTTAGTTCAGGTTTGGGTTTGTCATTTTTATTAGTTTTTGTTGTTTTAAATAAGTTTATAAAGTTGTTTTAGTTATTGTTTTTTACAATTGATAAAATATATATTTTAATGTTATTTCAGTTAAAATAAACAACAAAAAAAACTAATTAAAATTATACATTAAAAGAAAAACGGGAGAAAAAAAACAGCAAAGGAGGATTAAAATAATACCACAAAATAATAACAGCTGCACTTAGCACTGACTCCTGTAATTATTTTTATGCAAATGTGTTATGTAAATATTTCCTTATGCAAGTATTTTACTTTTGATTGCATTTTTAATTCAGTGTTTGATTATAAGCAGCAGGAGGGTAAAACAGACTTGTTGCGAAGCACTTGTTAGAAAGCCCATGTTCAATTCTGTAGGCTGAAAGAAGCCCTTGTTTAGGAGGTGCTGATGAGCCTGGGTCTTCTGTCTGTGTCTCTGAGAAAATGGCAGATGGTGCCAGTCTGTGCCCACAGTGGCAGATGTCTTACCCAACGGCTGCGCTAGACGTCTGCACTCCAATCCCCACTTTATTTCTGTGTGCCGCTTTTGGAGGAAACGTTATTATTAAGGGATTTGTCCGATTTTCACATTGTACACAATGCAGGCGCACAATGTAATGCTTCCTCGCCCACTGAAAGCATTAGAGGTGTTTACTAAAGGGAGACATGGATGAACATTTAATACCTCAGCGATTAATTAGAAATCAGGCCAGTGACCTCACTTTTCTCCACCCACACAGGTGTTCCTGAAGATGATTGGTCCAACACATGGCCAAATGACTGTTACACGATTGGTTAAAGTCCTGGAGGAGGGAAAGAGACTTCCAAAACCAGATGGCTGCTCAGACAGGGTAACACATGGCTTTACTTTAAGAACAAAATAGTGTTTATGATACCGTTTGAGGTCAGTAAGAGATTTTGGTAACCCTTTTATTTTAGGGTCTCTTAACTAGTTGCTTTAAACATTATTAATAAGAAATGTTTCTTGAGCAGCAAATGAGATATTAGAATGATTTCTGAGGGTCACATGGCACTGATGACTGGAGAAAATAACCTGTCATCACAGGAATGACATTTTAAAGATGTCAACATAGAAAACTGTATTTTGAACTGTAGCTTCACAGCTTTACTTTTAAACAGTAGTGTATGTTATAGATTATTTCAGTGTAATAATGTTTGACTTAAAGTAGCCTCTGAGATTTCTAAGGAATTCTCAATGTGTTCTTCAGCGGTCTTGCGTCCTTGTGTTCACGTTCTACATCATCGTTAACCGTCGAATTTCAGTTCCAATTCTCAAGAACGCAAGTACAGAGGACGCATTCAAGTGCCCGGTTGTGTTCTTTAAAAACGAGGATGCATCGAGTGCAAACTTAAGAGAATCGAAGCGTTAGAAATCCCAGAAGACGATACAGGCGGCCGTTGTATGGAAGCCTGTTAGCCACTGGTCTCAGACTCCATTCCTGGAGGGCCACAGCTCTGTACAGTTTAGCTCCAACCAGCTCCAAATCACACCTGGTTAGAAGTGTCTAGTAATCCTAAAGACCTCGATTACCTGGATCAGGTGTTTAATTAGGGCTGGAGCTAAACTGTGCAGAGCTGTGACCCTTCAGGAATTGAGTCTGAGAAGGTGCTGTAAGCTCTAAACTGCCTCTCGTCAAGAATGAAGTAACGTTACATCTCAGTTCTCACGTGGATGCGCTCTGTGTCCTTTTGTCCTTCTGAGTTTGTTCTTCCAAGGAAGACAAGTTCGTTTCTGCATGAGAAATGGCCCCCTAGTCTCTACCCACACACGATCAACTGTTGCTTAAAAGACTTCCATTAGATGTCAAGGTGTTTTTAACGGTTAAGGCTGTTTCACAAACTGTCAAACGTCTCATTCGCGGCTGGTAACTGACGTAAGTGCTGTACGTGGGAATAGGGCTTTTATCTTTAAGCACACACAATTTTCAGTTTCATTTAAATACATAAACCATGTGCACTCTTTTGTGAAGTGTACATTTTTACTTTAATATAAATTGCTTAATTGAACATATTCTTGTTTTTTTTTTTATGTAGTTATTAATATTATTTATTAGTATAGGTATACATATTTTCACTTCAGTTAACCACTTGTAGCCATGGTATATAAATATAAATTCTGCTGTAGGATATTTTCTGCTTTATGAATTGTAGGATCACACGTTTCTTGGCTCAGGGTTAGATGATTAAACAGCAGGAATGAGCTGCGCTCCAGGGCTCGTGTCTGATTGTAATCTTTCATGTTTTGACAGTTGTACAGTCTGATGAGGAGATGCTGGGAGGCGACACCTGAAAAACGGATCGACTTCAAAGGCCTGATTACTGACTTTCAGCAGATGATCGACAATCAGTAACTATGGAAATAACATGGGACGCAGACTCCACCGCTTTTGAAAGTCCCAGAAAGACAAATACCCATTTTACACCTCCCATAAAAAAAAAAAAAAAAAAAAGTGTAACTGTGCAGTGTAGCACTCTTTCAATATACTCTCCTTCCCTCACGTTATGACCTCGTAGATAAACTGCGGACGTTTTGAAATAGCCAAAAAGAAACCGCTAGAACCACTGAAGCGGACAGTAGATGCTGTTCGGCCTCTCTCTGAATATGCAAATATGTAACTGCCAGTCTGGAGTCGCTACTTTTTCTCTTCAAGTTCAAATGCTGTGCAATTGATTGGTGCAAAAACTTGCATTCTGACTTCATACTGTGCCTCAGCAGCCGTCGTGATGCATGTATGAGTAACCCATATTTTCTTATGGTGCATTACACCATGGATTCTGCTCATCTTGAGACATATGCAATGACAAAACTGCACTCCATTGTTCTTTGGAAGATGGGGAACGTGTGGGAATGTAGATTTACATGTGTGGGTGACGGTTTGGGCCTTTGATGAGTGAATGTAGAGTGGATTGTGCCCTTTCTCTGGAAACTATTCAAGTGCAAAGTATGCTGAGACTGTATAAGCAGACAGCTGCCCTCCTTGGAAAATTCCAAACGTGCTGGATTACTGGAGAACTTCGACACAGCATGCGCCGGTCAAGATGCCCTATACTGCCACATTCTCATAACTGTACTTCCTCTTAGAGCTTCACATTTGCCACGGAAAAACGTTAGAGGATGGTTCTGAGAACGTGGATGTAATGAAATGCCTGAAATGAGCACTAGAGGGCAGCAGAGCTTATAAAATATCTTTAAAAAAAAAAAAAAAATTATAAATTTGATGTGCAAATTATATTCCTTACTTGACAACATCTTCCTTCCTTTTTTTTTAATCAAAATTAAAACTGATTAACAAAAACACAACATGCTTCCATCAGATATTTTGTCATTGTCTGAAAGATGGATGCTGAAGGTAAAGAAAAGGATCAGGGTGTAAACCGAGAAATCAGTTTAGCGTCTTAAAAGCCTTAGCTGTTATTCATATAGCTAAAGGGGACTAAATATTCAAAAACACATTAATTCCCATCTGATTATCAGATTATTGTTAATCCTCACACATGGTTCCTGAAAAGGGAAAATGATTCATCTCCCAGGTGGAAGTGCCATGTGGTTTTGCGCTGAAGGAATTGTGAAATGCACGTCGCTGCGTTCATATCTACGCCTCCACGACGGCCACAGAAGAGTTGAGAACGGTCAGAGGGAAAAAACCAAACAATGAGATGTAATTTTCCTGTCCTTTAATGTGGAATGCAAAACAATTCCATCTGCTCAAAATAAAACCCAAACCTATTTTCCTCAAAAAGAATGACAACAAAATTGTATCCAACAGGGTAAAATGTACATAAATTCACATAAAATAAATACTTTTTTTTTTTGCTGTTAAATACTCAAAAGCATTGAAAACACCTACTGAAAAAAAAAGAAAAAAGTTTTTTTTCTTGTATTGCAGGAGTATACGCATGCTTAAATTTCACTGTTTCTAAAAATAGTTTATTCACAGTAAAGCAATATCAATAGTTTGGATTATAAAATATTGCAAAATCTTAATTCAAGGTGAAAAAAAAAACCCTACAACCTTTTAAACTAAAAACAGGCTGCGATATGTGTACAAAGCACAATAGTGTTGATAACCCTGCGTGTTTGAACAGGCGACTGTACCTTCTACATCAATACAGTAAGAGACACTTTAGTATTGCAAAGCTTTGAGATACAAGCGCACACGTACACGTTCATGACATTCAGAGGGGTAAAAGTGCAGAATCTTTAAGATACGTTACAGTCTCGACTTGAAATACAAGGGGAACATCGGTATGTTGTTGACCATCAGCAAAAATGGTACGAAATACAAGGTTCATAAAAGCAAAATAGGCACAATTGTCCATCCTTCACCTTTGTACAGAAAAAGAACACTTTAAAGAGATGTTTTATTTCATTTAGTAACTCGAACCTCTTTTTTCAAGGTAAAAGTGTCAGTTTCTCCTTGATTTGGAGCAGTGTTGGAGAACAGGAGACCTATGGGAAGGTGACCAGAAGTATATGTGCTTTATAATCCCTGTAGAGCGTCATTTTGTAACAATTCCATTTCTGATTATCTAGAAACAAGCAGTACAAGTTTGTTCTGTGAGTTCAAGTTCAGTTCAAACTAAAAATGCTCACATTTAACATTTTGTTCTTAACCTTTTCTAGTGTTTCCTGGGAAAAAAAGGCCTCGCAGAGCCTCAGGTACCGATGTAAATTTTGGGATTGTCTTTATACTTGTCATAAAACAAAAAGGCATAACATAAATAGCCAACAATATATGTCCAACATAAATAGGACGCAATAACAGAGGCTCCTCCTCAAACGTCAGTCTGTTGTGGAGGTGAGAAAATGGCTTTCAGAGAGAACAACCAAGAGACAATCACTTCAAAAGAGTAGAAAAAAGAAGGCACACAGCCTTAATCATAAACGGATGAACGCGCCAGGCAAACGCCTGTATGTGCGATGTGGTAGCAAAGCCAAACAACGGCTCCTTTTATGACAATCTGCTGGCAGACTGCAACCAACACAGTGTACTGCAAAAAATCCAGTTCTTAATGACTAGCTGTCTTATTTACCACTAATGATATCTAAACGTGCTTAAAACAAGCTCAGTAAAAGAGATAGTTCATCTGAAAATGAAAAATCTTAATCATTTACTCATCCTTTGTTTCAAACCTAATGACATTTTAAAGGCTACAAAAAAGTAAATTGGGTCCAAAACAAAATTGGACCTCGATGACTTGTGTTGTTATCAGTAATTCAAACTATGAACATTTTCATTCAAATAAAGCTGAAAACTACTGGAACTGCATAAATAATCTGCAAAAAGATAAAGCTGTCAAACGATTAATCGCGATAAATCACATCCAAAATCAACAGATTTTGTTTACATAATATGTGCACTGTGTATATTTTCTATATATATATATATATATATACAAACATACAGTATATATTTTAAATATTTACATGTATATAAATGTATATTATATTTACATTTATTTAATATATAAACATAACATATTTTTCTTAAATATATATATGCATTTGTTTGTAATTATATATACATACATATGCGCAGTATACGCACATATGTAAACAAAAACTTATTTTGCCATTATTGCAATTTATCGCAATCAATCATTTTAAAAACACACACACACACACACACACACACATATATATATATATATATATAAACACACACACTTTTGGTTTGAAACATGAAGATATGTAAATAAACAATTTTTATTTTTATTTTTGTGAATTATCTCTTTTAGACATTGTCCCATTGGGAGATTTATGTCACTTGTTTTAAGCATCTAAATTAAGACAAAACTAAAAACGCAACATGACAAAATGTCAGTCTCCACCACAGATCTTAACATCTCACATTTTTTGTCTCTATTTAAATTTGAACACACATTTTAGCAAAATAAAAAGACTGGTATTAAAAACAGGATTTTTTTTGCAACCTAAAATCATCAAAAAAAAAAAAAAGACTATCTCCTTTTAAAGAAGTAAGGAGATTAAACCACAGAATAACAGAACACTAATATCCATATAAAGGCATTATGTTAGATTATTACCATGTGGGTGTTTGCATCAGGGCCGTTTTATCCAATACATAACCACTCCAACCCTTGACATCCTTCCAGCAGATTACTACAACTACTACTACTACACTAATGTGTTGTTATTACTCGTTTTGTTATTAAAAAGCAACCACTGGCAGCATTGTAGCTGAACGTTGTTCGGAGGTCACCCCACAGACACCTGGGGGGGAAGTCACCTTGACGTAAATGGTGATAGTTTCTCCAGAGAAGGTAGAGGTTATTGCCTTAGCCATGTCTTCTCTGAGCGCCATGTTTTAAGGCTCCTGCAGTTTTCAGAATGGCTGATCGTTCCTACAGATACAGCAGTTTGTACAGAAGCACGCATTTCCCGTACACTTCGGAAAGCGAATTGATAGTCAAGATAAACAGTGACACATTAAGCCAGACGTTAATAATAATAATATTCTCAGTGTCTGTACACGGTAAAAAATACACTCATTTCGCAGAATGTACAATATACATTGGCTATGCCCTACCCTGTCAGAAAAAAAAAACATCTTTGAAAATTGTTATTCTCTGAGTGTAGCTCAATCTTTATCAGCCCTTTGCCGTTTGTACAGTAAAACACAGACACAGAACCCCCCCCCCACATCTGGAGTGGAATGGTAACGTCCCGCCTGGGGGAGAGGTAAAAAGGCAGAACAGAAAGAGAGAAATATCAATTATCTTAACAGATCATTTGGGACAGAGTCAGAGCAATCTTTAGAGGAAACAACAACAGTACCCATCCACAAAAGAGGAACGCACAATAAAATGTACAATCTTTTCATAAATATCAGTTATCGACTAAAACTTAAGGCCCGGACATAACAATGGCGACATACAGCGGGTAATGAGAGCGAGTGCGAGTTAGATCCTCTTCTTCTTGAAATAGTCGGCATACTGGCCCCCAAGACCCTGCGAGTGCTGGCCCACATACGGCCCCTCTGATGTCACTTCCTGTGTGGGCAGCGTGGGGTATTCTCGCTTCTGTCCTCTAGCCTGACTCTAGGAAAGAAAGGAAGGTTGATTGAAACAGAAGTGATTACAGTGATTAGAGCGATTTCACCTGTTTGATGGTGACGTACGTGACTCATTGTTCACTGTATGCTTGAGTTTGAGTGGCATACAGTAAATGAGGGACGGCTTTTTTGTGTTCCATACAGTAAATGACTGACGCTGTCTCCCTCAGCCCACACACACACGTCTGAGGAATTTTCTCTGACTTCTGCACTACGATAAAGCGCCCATTGTTGAATCAGTGAAGCGCAGTTAGAGGTGTTTATCTCTCAGTGTGTCACTCTTTTACATCCAACTGAAGAAGAAAGTTACTGACAGATTCCTACTGGTTTCTTCACCATCAGACACACACACACACACACACACACACACACACCATATGTATTCTGTTCACCTATCTATCATTCTAAATACCATTCCATATATTGTTCTATTTTTTCTAAAGGGGGTCGCACACCGGATGAGAAGCGCAGCGCCGCGTCTAGGACAGCTCGAAGTATCGCACACCAGACGCGCACATTCTATACGCGCGAGTTCAATTTCAAATCAAGTTCTGAGCTACAAGATGGGTACTTTTAATTCTATATGTTTACATTTTATTCAAGCTGTAAACTAATGTAAGTTGTACAGTATTTGCAGCAGTGGTATCTTGGTATAATTAACAACGATTTGAAACAAATATGATGTAATTTAATATATAACAATGCAGGCGGCGCTCTGTGGCACGGCAGGAATTTGAACAGCGTCGTACAGAGTCGTAGCCGGGTGCCGCGGACAGACGACGAATTGCGCCGCCGGTGTGCGTACACCAATAGAAAACAATGTGTTCGAATTTTAAAGACATGGCGCGACGCGGCGCTTCCTTGTGCTTCTCGTCCGGAGTGCGACCCCCCTTAATGGGTTGTGAGGGTTTATAAAAAAATCTATATAAATTTGCCTTTATGAATGTAAAAAAAATCACCATTTTTAACTGAAATGATGCTTGATATTTCATCTTGTACGCTTTTATTGGCTTTGTTAAACTTACCTAAACACACAATAATAGAGGTGTTGCAATGATGCATAAGCTTTTAAGGCCATTACTAGATATTTTGCACATGTAGGTTATCAATGTTTTTATGGTAACACTTTATTTAAGGGTCTCTTAACTAGTTGTTTATTAGTACGTGTGTTACTAGAATATTAGCCATTTATTAATAGTAATTAAGCTAAATGAATAGTATCCGTGTACTGATATCCACCTCTGAAAGCAAAGACCGCATTCATTGTGTTTTGTCTGCTCGCTCTGAGTGGCAGATCATTTATTCTATATAAAAAGTATTATATTGTAATATACAATATTATATATTACTATATATAAGAGTATTATATAGTGGCTTCTACTTTTCTGATATTTAGTGCAAGTTTATCAGGAAGTGATGATTTTGTTCCCTTTCACTCACTGGATGGACGGTGAGTTCCAAAATAAAGTCACGATTGTCAAATATAATCTCAAGTTCAGACATTTTAATTCGCAATTTGAAAATATAATTAAAGACGTTATCTTTCAGGTGTCTAATCTTTCGCATGCGATGTGGTTTGTTTAATACACACACTTTATATGGAAAGACACACACACTCACATAATAGTAGTTGTTCCAGTCGGTGGCCGTAGCTGCAGCGGGTGTGTGCGCGGCAGGACTGGGCGTGTGTGTGTGCGTTGGTGTGATGAATCCAGGCATTATGGGTAGGGCACTGTAGGTGGGCAGAAGGGTCTGAGCCGTGCCATTCAGAGAGGTGTGCAGAGGCCCGCTCAAGGGGGTCTTCACCACCTCCACCTCCTATAGAGAGACACCATCAAACATTTATACATACACTTACACTGTATCTCTCCATATGCAACGCAACACACACACTGTTCAGATTACAGATCTCTGCTCTCACACACACACACCCTGGCCCAGCTGCTGTGCTGAGGAGTGATAGAGTGTTTTCAGCAGGGTCTCATGTCCTGAGTGTCATGAGACTGAGCGAGGAATGTGTGTCTGACCTGTAACACCACCTGCCACCACATTTACACAAGCTCAAACACCCCACACAAAAACCACCAACACTCAAACATGAGCTTCTATCGCCACGCGTGTGTGCATGCAGTCCATAAATCCATGACGTAAATCAGCTAGCAGAATATTACATGTACAGTATATAGAACCAAAAAAAGGGTTAATTAGGATTCAGGACTAGGCCATTAATCAAATAAGCACATTTTTAACAGTGGAGTTCTTCCAGCTCAAGTACTGCTTTAGTACGGGCGTTCTGAAATTCTGAATTCTTCATTGTTTCACTCGTAGTGTGATTCCTGAGCACCAAATCAGCATATCAAAATGATTTCTGAAGAATCATGTGACACTGAAGACTGGAGTAATGACTGCTGAAAATTCAGCGTTGCATCAGAGGAATAAATTACATTTCAAAATATTTTCAAATAGAAAACTCTGCTTTTAAATTGTAATAATATTTCACAATATTGCTGTATCATTGCATTTTTATTAAACAATTGCATACGAGACGTATAAAAAATAATAATAAAAAAATGCAATTCTCAAAAACCCAAATTTTTGAATAGTAGGGGAGAACAGCTTCAAAAACATTATGAGAGATAGCTTAGCTTTTTTATTCATATTTTCTGTAACACACCTTGTTTTAATTTTACTTTACACGTTTTTTATACACGCATGCTATCAGCAATCAGTATAGATTTTTGTGTTATAGTTTGGATAATGTATATGCCTAGAGAGAAATTAAAGTCTAATTTCTGATCTATTTTGGTCTGTGACAGTACAAACGATAAGCAGCGAGTCATCAGCAGAGTGATCTGTCAGAGAGAGCTGCCGTGTCAGCCACGAGACATTTAGATACAGTGGAAGTCCAGGCATTTGACTTTTCTGACATCTGACGACTGGAGTATTCACTACCTTCAGAGAGTGTGTTGTTTGGGAAGTATGTTAATGGTTTAGCATTTCTGCTGCAGTATAATCCCCTTTCAGTGTGGAGTTTTCAGATGGACAGAGATAGTTAATGTACACTGTAAAGTGAGCATGATTAAGCATGATGTGTTTCGGTGTGTGTACAGTACCTTGGTGACATCTCGGTGCTGGTAGACTTGAGCAGCTGTCTGGCTCATCTGCGTCTGAGAATAGTACTGACTGACAGCATGCATGTAGGAACTGTAGTCTCCGTATGAGGAGGTGACCACCACCTTTGACAAACACAAACACATTTGTTATCATGGTGGGGACTTTCCATTGTTTTTCACAACACTATCTATCCCCTAACGAAGTGATTCCCACTTATCTGTCAGAAGGAACCCCTTTGATCTAAAACATTTACTTGAAGCACCCCCTAAATATTCAAATTGAAGTAATCTAACAACAGATTTGTTTGGCTTTCTGATGCAAAACATTTGAATCCTTGCCCTAAACATATATTTTCAGGAAGAGATTATTTAGTATTTATTTAATAGGAGGGATACAATGGTCCCATAACCATATCGTGTACATGTGTGTCCTTACCTGAGGTTGCTCTTTTGTGCATTCAGTAACTGCAGCTGTGTCTTGGCTAGTATTGCCGTAGGTCTGTGCTTGGTAGTGTTGGTACCACTGCTGCATGGCCTCCTGTCAAACAGAACGGAACAAATGAACCAGAATAAAATACAGCCAGACAGAGCTTCAACAGGGATCTATATGACCCTGATATACTTCCAAGTGAATTTTTAAGAACAAACTGGTGTGACATAATTTCAGTTAACTGATAAACACCTTTGAACTACTATTTATCCGTGGCAATTAAATAATAGGAGGTGTGCTCTGGGTCTCCCCTGTGAGTATATTGGGGGCTTACATGACTCTCCTTGCAACTCTTTTCTCTGGCGTTTGTTTTTTGTGGTATACATACACATTTTCTGCCCCCATAAAGGCCCATTCACACCATGCACGATAGCGATAAAGTAAAAAATAAAATTCTTTTTGTTGAGGAATAGCAGCATATACACCACAACTATAAAAATAAAGGACAGAAAAAAAAAATCATTTTCAGAGCAATTTTTCCACCTGATTGACAACCAATCAGAATAAATCCTGCTGTCACGCAGTTGAGAATTTAAAGCAGCAGACGAGTTTAAGACGAGAATATAGTTATCGTTATCTTTATAGTTATCGTGTTTGGTGTGAACAAGCCCTAAATGTGCACTCACTGGTCTAGACTTCACATACTGTATGTGTGTAGGGGTGTTTTGAAAGTTTTAAATTGCACATTCTTAAAACAACAAAGTTGGTACCAGTCAGACCCCGTTGGCAGCTTTTTTGGAGCTTGTTGACTTCTTGTTGACACAAGAAGAAAAACGAACATGATGAAAGAAAACCAAAAGGGCACACACTCAACTCTTCCCATTGTACATACTCAGCCTTCTGGTTTCTTTTTTAAATAACAAAAAAGGTAACTGGTTACTGCTATGGCTGGTATTGAGAGATATTTTCTCTCACACAGGCACAGAATCTACATGCTAGCTGGCTGTTGGATGTAGTCTTTGCTGTGTGTTCAAGCGCAACTTTTTGGCCCTGGCGCAGGTGCAACAGCACAATCGGCTTTTGTTGCTGCCAGTTCTTTCATGTTGGTTTGGTGTGTCTGGGTCTTTACTCATCTCACTGACTCTAGTGCCGACCTCAGATGGCATACACTGTCTATTCACTGACAATTTGATGCATATTGTACACAAAATGGCAACAGGATTTATTGAATTTTTTAGGGGTCAGGGTAAATCCAAGTCCATTTGGCAAAAAATTTGTACAAGGTACCAGGTGGCTCCAATTGCACCCCTTGAGTCCAATCTGGAACTATTCTGCACATTTCCACCATTGAAAAGACTTACTTTACACATGTTACCAGGAACCACAACTGTCAAAGTCTAGAGTGCAGGAAAATAGGGGCTTTCAGACTGTGTACTTCTAAGAACTAGCCAGCTTGGTGGTTCCTAGAGAACCATTTGTTTTTCTGCAGCACGAACTCTAATGGTATGTTCACACCAGACACAACTTGCGCAAATAAGTAAGTTAGACGCGTGAACATTTTGAGTTTACTCGCTTTATTCGTGCATAAAATTCGCTTAATTCGCGTGTACAACAGAAGAGAATTCGTGTCATGAGAGGGGTTTCTGCCAGGCGACTCCAGTCTCTGCATTGGTGGAGGGGAAAACCACAAAAATGTCTAAATATTGCTGTTATTGTGCCATAAAATGCAATTTTAAGAGTATTTCAGGCGAGAATGTAGTTGTTTAAAACACAAATCTGCGGTTTATTAAAAAAGAGAG
>JAUMHR010000050.1:9874589-9886274 GCA_032361145.1 Enteromius fasciolatus
ACCGAACCGAAAACCGTGACCCTAAAACCGCAATACGAACCGAACCGTGGGTTTTGTGAACCGTGCCACCCCTAGTGACAAGGCTATTTTCACTTCTGTCACAGCTGACTAAAAATGATCGATGAATAATTTCGACAAACTTTTGTAAATCACCTGTATTTGGTTAAGCTATTATTACTTAATCAAAACAACCCAACAGCAGTTTGATTGACAGCTTGGAGAAAAAAAAAGATTTCTGTTATCAGTTACTGCAAATGAACTCTTCCTATATATACATATTATATAATTTGAGGCGGTAAAATGCTCTGCTGTTTTTGGTTAACTTTTAAGGCGACCACCTGAAAAGGTTTGAAAACCATGTCGCTATTACAACAGAAAGACAGAATAAACCCTGAAAAAACTCCATTTATCTAAACAGCTGCGTTGAAAAACTCCAATTAGGAGAACACATTACTAGAGTTACTCTTTCCAATCATCATCCAGTTTTAAAAGGAGCTTTTAGGTCATTAAAAACCTCCTAAATATTGATGAGATATTTTCTGTCGACACGAGGCACATATTGCATCTTATTTTCCGGCATCTCCTGCAAAGAAATGAGCTGAATCACTTGTGCAGTTCATCGAGTTATCTCATTTCTGTACAGTAGTGGGGGCGGCAATATTCAGAGAGCTCCATTATTGATTCTTGAAGCAAAGCTTGAGTATTAAAGAGGCCTGAGAGCACTGTGATGCAATTTGAGGTCAAAGTCCTGAGAGCTTGATGCATCTCAAAAACTCCAACAGATGGTGTGGGTTTAGTGCTGCTGTAAAGCTTCATGGGATTGAGAGGGTGTAGCGTATTGATTTCTGTGCTGACTGGTGTTGGCCATAACTGTAGATCTGAAGTCAGTGTTGCCCTTTAGCTTTAATGGTTTTGATTAGGATGTAGGTTGAAGAAACCGTATCCTGCATCAGCACTTAAAGGCAGTTTCCCTGCGCAGTATTGATTTCTGGAGAAGGTTTGCATGGTGAAAAGCTCTCTGTTATTAACACAGTGGAGACAGAAGTAAAGGCTGGGTAGGGTTTCCACACAAGTCCTTGTCTGACCAGGTCTGGTAACAGAACTGATGACTAAGTTGAGAACAGAAAACTGCGTTCAGAAATGGCTCCAAAAAATACTGGAACAAAATGATGCTAATGGAGAAAGGTGTGACCAGTGTAGTCTGATTCCTAATCACCACAGTTCAGTCTCATATTAGCCATTTCTTTTCTTAAATCAGAAACATCTATTGAAGTATACTTGAATTTCCTAATACAGTAAACTGTTTTTTTAACCGAATTCAAATTAAGGCAGTGTCATATTTCTTTTTATGTTTATCTTCTTGCAAGTCAAAAACATAGCATGCAATTAGATTCTAAAAAGGATGATCCTTAAAAGCCATTTCTTTAAATGAATCTGAAAAACTCATTAGTTCTTTTTGGCTAATCGAATGTTTAAATGACTCAGTGTATGCCCAAACAAATGACTCAGAACAAACAATCTTTTTGATTTGAAATCTTTTTGATTCACTTTCTTTTAAGTGAAACAAAACATACACGACATGAAAAAAATATTATTATCACAAGTTATTTTTGTAGCGAATCAGGAAAGCTCTGCGCAATCAGTTTAGTCGGATTCCCCAACATACTCTTATAAGCCATTTCTATATGACTGAAAACATACAGCGCAATCATTGTGGCCAGACACCCATATAAATGAGCTGGTTCTTTTAAACTGAATGAATTCCTCACAAACTTTTATGGGTGATTTTATGTGATTTCTAAAGCTTGACAGTTTCCATTATTTTATTACTTTCATTGTATAAAAAAACAGTGCCAGAAAAAATGCGCTAGACTTCTCCTTTTGTGTTCCACTGAATAAATAAAGTTGTACAAGTTTGAAACAAACATGAGGGTAATTAAAGGTCGACAAAATTCGCATTTTTGGGGGGAACTATCCCTTTAAAGGCTGCAAGTGGCAGCAACCAATATATTTTGTAGCTTTATACATATGTTAAACTGTCACCTTTACTTCACCAAATTATTATTTCTATGAAATAATGTCGGTGGAGGTAAAATGCCTAAATGCAAACGGCCTGTTACTTTTCTTCACACCTCACCTGGCAGAAGACGGGTTTGTAGCTTTCTGAAAAAATGTGTGCCAGCTCCTCCGAGTCTTCAAAGTCTAGCGGCAGGCGATCCACGCATAGGCACTTGGAGTGGAGGTGGTCAGCAGAGGTCAGCTGGTTGACGTCAGCCCACTGCACCATGAGTGCACGGTCGCCCAGCGGTTTGCCCAAGAGTTCAGATCGTGCCCTGGAGGCAGAGTCCTTTTTCATGTACTCCACAAAGCCGTAGCCTTTGGAGTGGCCTGTAAGGTCACTGTACACCAGGAAACAGCGTTCAATGTTGCCATAGGAGCGCACCAGCTCCTGAAACTGGCTGGCAGTGACAGTGTAGGGCAGGTTGGTGACACACAGGAGAGAGTCTGTTGGCTGAAGCTGAACGGTGATGTCACGGCCTCGGACTGATGTCTGGTGCAGAGTTCGGATGGCATCCTGTGCCTGGTCGCCATTTAGGAGGGTTACGAAGGCTAGTGAGACACACACACACACACACATACACAAAAAAACATTAATAAAACACTCAAATTAAACAGATCTTGAATGTATAAACCAACAACAGTAGTATTACATCCTGTGAGTAAGTAAGAACTAAATCTTTGGGTCTATGGAAAAAATGGAAATGGAAAAACTCATCAAACATAAAAATTAATTAACATACAGGCCTGAAAAAGAAAATCATAATATGACATTATTATTATTTTTTTATGTTATGTTAGTGGATGCATTTCATGAGAAGAGCGACAATTGTATGATTTTTTTTAAACATACTGTAGCAAACTGTGGACAAGAACTTCTGCAGAGGATTCTAGATCTCTAGTAATGTAAGTTCCTTCTCTGCATGAAACTTGAAGCCAACATGAAATATTTTTGATTGATTTTATTGTAAACTATACATTCATGCATGTTTTTATTTTATTTTCATTTTTCATAAAATCCTGTTGAAACAGCATCCCAGTAAAAACAGTAGACGTCTCTCTCTGGCGAGGCATGCCAGACTTTTTCATATCATAAACTTACCCCCCATTCCTGCAAGATCGCTGTTGTCTGCCTCTACTTTCAAATGCCACGCTCACATGTTAAAATCTAATCATCAACCAATAATGTATGTCACAAATTAGAATAACAGATCTGCACTTACTTCTGACTTCATATGAATACCTTCTAAGTTATTATTCTCAGTCATGTATCTCAATAACAAAAAATAAATAAATTAAAACTGAACCTTTACAGATTGCCTATTGGATTGGCAGATGGCTCTCAGTTTACAAACCTGATTAATTCCTGGAAATGTGTCAGTACAGTGAGCCTGGCATAAAATAATCCTTAATTACCATTACATTCAATTAAAACATGTAATTAACTTCACAAGAAGTCTGTCAATTTAATTATCAAACATAAAAGTATTTAACACGATTTTAAAAAAACAGGCCACACATTGTTAGAAAATATGTCAATATCAGTCATGCGGAGGAAGAAAATATTTTGTTTAGTTCCACATACAATAAAATCTAATTCTGAATATGTTTTGCACATTACTTGCGATTGTGATTCCAGCATTTGTGCACAAAACCCAGTTAATATTTATGCTGTTTATACAGTAAAAATCTGTTGCTTGACTTCCCAGTACATTGTTTAGCAAGAACTAATTATATACTTTCCACCCCCTCAGAAATGATCCAGCCCTTTAACTGCTGCTGAACCTGTAATGCCCTTTATAACACAAAACCACAGTAATCATTTTTTAATAAATAGTAAATAATTATTGTAAATAATCTCATACAGGTTGTTCATCCATAGAAGTTAATCTCATTTATACTTTTTTTTGGTCCTTCTCCATCCCCCTCATTCCTCCCTTTCTTTTAACTAGAGTAAATGAAGCATAGCTAGGCATTTTCCTATCCGACAAAGAGAAAATACAGAGTGAACAAAGAGCAGCTAACACAATAATCTTAGAAATCACAGCCACTTTAGTTGGTGACAGCGCTGAGACGGCCATTTTTTAAAACACAGGAACCTGATTATAGCCTTCGTTTCAATCTGTGACAGTTATTAGTCGAGTTAGGGGGGGTTGAGTGGGGAGGGGCTTTATTGTAACAGCATAAAGCCTATAATTCCTCTGCCATTAGACATCTAAAATTACTCATTAATGTACAGTGGAGTCATCAATAAGCGCTACACAGGAACTGACATAAAAATGAATAGTATGACGTGGTTCAGCTGTCAATATTGCGGCTTCTTTAGGTCCGTTGTGGTCAGCTGAGTCTAGATCGAAATTCTCGATTGGATTTTAGAAACATCACAAAACAAAGGCACAACAATTACAGCAATTATAAAGTTAAAATCACAGCGCTGAGCCTCGTCATCCCATGAGCATTGTCTGCGCTCCGTTTCCCCGTTCTTATTACACTCATTAGACTTTTCGTTAGCTCTGAGATGATAATATGCTTGGGAGGAGTAACACTCACTCAGCTACTGTAGTGTACAACATGAGCTCTTCTCACACTGTGAGAGCTCATTGAGATTCATTAAGCCAGGGTGTGAAAGATCACAGCATTTAAAACAAGCATGGGCTTGTATCTGGTAACGCACAGGGGTTAGATGATTGATGCAGTCGCTTCTGTCCAGGCTAATGACACTCATAATTCCAATTCCAACTGACTGGCTAACTGGCAAAATTTGCATATTTCTGTGGAACATTCAATGCACTTCCTTGGCAATGAGAATATTGTACTAGATCCCGCTATTTCATGAATTTACATCCTGATACCAAGAGACCGCTTTGTTGAATGCATGATGTGTAATATCTAGCTAACACAAATGAGGGGGTCACAAACCTTGTGCCACTTTTGGCAGGCAGAAGGGTAAACATTGGCGCACAAGCAAAAATTGAGAGAGAGGAATGTTACTTGGTTGTTATTTTGTTGGTTTTGGAAATGTTGAAGTCAGAGTCCAAAATGAACACTCGCGGAGTGCAAAATATGAGGAAAAAAAAGGCTTTGCCAAATAAAAGAATAAATAAAAGCATGATTCAAATCAAAAACATACAAACCATTTAATTGTTGTACCTCCAAAAAAATCCCAAAACAAAACTGCAGCACATACAGCACACTACAAAGTTTGGGGCCATTAATATTATTATTATATTTGAGTTTTTTAAAGAAATTAATGCTTTCGTTCAGTAATAAATGTATGTATAAATTCTTATTATTATTTGAAATAAATTCAGTCCTTTTTGACTTTCTATTCATCAACAAATTATTTAAAAAAGCATTCACAAAAAAAATATTAGGCAGCACAAATGTTTCTAATGGTTTCTGAAAGATCACTGAAGGCTGGAGTAACGGGGGCTGAAAATTCAGCTTTGCCATCAAAGGAGTAAATTACATTTAAAAAATATATTAAAATAGACAAATTATTTACATTTTTAACCATCACTTTTTTGCTGTATTTTTGATTTAATAAATGCTTCTGAACGGTAGTGTAAACCTCCAAAGCTAAAATATGAGGAACAAATCTTGATGTTTGAGACCCATCAAATTTTTAAGTTTGGTATATTTCTCATCCCAAAATGTGGATTGTATGATCTAATCTTCATGTTATGCCCTGCACGTATTGCATTAGCAGACAAGAGACAAATGCTATTTAAATTTTCTTCCACCTTCACTTTAAATCAATTTCCATGAGGGACGTCTATATGGGCAGATGTATGGGCTTTTCGGATCTAATATTGTGAAATAAGCTCACACAGTTTACTTACACCTGCAAAAATAGAAAATAATACAGAAAGCAGCTTTCGTTTCTGCTCTAATAGCCGCAAAACTACACCGAGTCTGTTACATTTTTCACCTTTGAACCATACTTACTATTTCAGACAGGCAAGTGGCTTTTGTGGCTGTTCAAACACATTCAACCACATGACCCTTCACACAATGAAAGCAAACCAGTCTAATGTGTTATGGAGTGATTGAAAGTTTCACACGCTGTTTGTATTTAGCATTGCATTTAATAACTCATTTTATAATATCAGGTGTGAACAGAGCCCTAAAAAGAAAAGTGCGACTAAATATTTCAGTTGAACATGCTCCCTGAGTGAAATCCCAGAAGATCCTTAAAGGTGCTCTATGCGATCTTGCAAAACACTACGGGTGCAGGACCTACACCAAACAAAAACAAACTTCAATCGGCAAAAAGAGGTGGGGTTTAATGCACGCAAACAAACTTCGGCCAACCAATCGGCAAGAAGAGGGCGTTAAACCACCACCTCTTCTTGCCGGTTGTTTGGCCGAAGTTTGTTTTTGTTGTGCTGCCCAAAATGTTTCTTTCGATATTGCAGCCTCTGTGTTGTCTTTCGAGAGCGTTTTTTTCCCCAGTGCATTCAGAGGGCAGACAGCAAGACGATCGAGGGGTCATGCATACGGTTTGAGATAAAAATAAAATCGAGTTAAAATCCTGCAACATCGCATAGAGCACCTTTAAGCTGCCATGCTAAACACTGCAGCACAGTGAATGTGACACAGACACATGCAATCACTGTGGTTTTAGTTTACAACTAGGTCTGTTGCAAAGAGCAGACAATGCAGCTCTGCCCTGGTACTGCGCTCGTTATGGCTTGTTAGGCTCCGTTCAGACTGGGTGTCGTTACCAGATGGCTGCAATATCTTAGCAGACCAAGGCCATCAGCGCCGGGCCAAGTTTGGGTCCTTCAGGCTGTGCCTTGACAGAGTGTCCTCCCCCCACTAGCTGCCTTCAGCAGCAGAGCACAAACAAACCTTCCCCTGCTGCTTTACAGCATGTCAATTATCAAGCATACAGGCAGACGCACATACAGTACACACTATCACAAACATGCAGACAGACGCTCGGTGATCCAACTAGTATTTTACGGCGTATCAGATGGTAGGTCAGAGACACACAAACACACATGCATACCTGGAGTTCTTGACTGCAACTGTATCAACGCTAAGGTCATCTAACCTAATGTTTAACATAACGCTACAACACAAGCCGATTTTGGCATCCGCCAGCTATATCTCAGCATGTCAATTACTATTGAAAACACCCAACAAAGCTCACAGCTGCTATAGTGTAGATTTGGGGTATGTATTCTGATGCAAATGACACTCATCTGGTATCTATAGTATAAAATCAGGCTTTGGAAAGGAATACATTTTTGGTGGATATGGATAAAAATGCTCTGAAAATTGTTTTATTTTAAGATGTGGAGGTAGAACCGATCACCGGTGATAATCACCTGATGCATGCCGGTTGGAAAAGTTGTCCAATAATGTCAGCATAATATGACAACTAAAAAAAGTATTAAATATTAGTTTTGGTGGTATTAAAAGTTTGTTGAATGACTTGTTCATCCTATCATCTTTATATAAAAAGTGGTACTTCCATTCCATCATAATCAGTTTTGCTTGCATTTATATTCCTAATTTATAGTCTAACTATGAGATCGAATTAAATGTGTTTAGAGAGAAAGACTGGATGGAATAAAATAATGCAATACGCATCCTATGTTTATTTGCTTTGCTTTTACACATCATAGCTCTTTTGTCTTGTCTTGTGTCTTCACAAGTGCAGTGCTCTACCGGGTGAGCTACCGAGAATGTTTACTACACTAGAAAAGCTATAGAACTATAGACGCAAATGTTAGAATTAGGGGTGGGTGACATGGTAGACATGATTAACTGGTAGAAATGTGTCAACCGGTTACACGCTCATGTGATGTTGCTGTGCTATGTGGTTGCAATAATGCCTTTTTAAGCATTTTGGTTCAGAAACAAGTGATTTTAAACCACTGAATGCAATCAGTAATGAAATAAAACTTATTTCACTATATGCATGCACAGTTTCTAAGTGCTGTCAGAGGCGCACACACACGGAGACTGTGCTCACAGGGTGCAGGAGTTATTTTTACAGCTTTACAGCCCTTGAACAGTTAAACACACATACTTGCATATGTCAGAACACCGGTATTTGCAAGTAACCTCGTAAACAGTAATTTAGGTGTTAAGTGAAAGCAAACATCTGAGAAAGAAAACACATGTGTAACATTATATAAGATCCTGGCCGCTCTTTAAGTGACAGCAGTCTAATATTTCTGCTGTCTGTCATACATGTTAATCAAACAACAAAAGAGACAAAATCTCTTACTGTTCATTTTCACTTCTGTAACTTTAATAAGAAATAAATATATAATAAACTTTAAATATATATTTCATTTTGAATATATAGCGCTTTTATACATTTGATTACTTTTTTATATCTATTTATTTGTTCTACTGTAGTTTTTTTTGTCGTATTGCCTGTAATTAGATTCTTATTCATATTTAATCACTGACTGTTTATCTGTCTTCAGTGAGCTTGAGCCTTTTTCTAATTTAGGCTAGCATTAATGATTTTGTGTGACAAGAATTATGACATTTCATCAAAAATGTTTATATTATTTAAAGCAAAAATAATTATATTGTGATATAAAAAGTTACAGCGAAATAAAATGACTCATTTTGTGTTTTAAGATATATAAGATTAGTCAAAATGTACTGGTTTACAAACAATGCACTCTGGTATAAAACAGTATTATGTTAGAATTATAATTTGTGTGAAAAGGAATCAAAGAGGTTGGTGTTTTTCTGCCATTCGTGTTCATTTCAGCTGAAAACTGCAGTGAATTTTATGTATAGGTACATTTTTGTTGGAGGATCCGCTACCATTATCATTGAGTGTCCTAAATACAGTCTCCTCACACATACAGTAGAACGCATCCAAAATAGATCTGAAAAACCCTTGCGCACAAGACCGAGTCAAAACAGAAAAACAAACCAAATGACATTGCTGTTCCCATTTTCAAACACGCAGCAAAGATGCCCGATAATGGAGCGGTTAAATGCTAGCATTACCCAGCCTCAATATTCAAAAATGTTCTGCTCTTCAGCAGCCACGACTTTGGCCTTTGTCCTCCTGTGTGTTCATGTTTGAGTGTGAGAGTGTGTGTGCTCCTTCTCCAAAGCCGCCTACATTTGCCACTGCATCAATTAATGATGATCTCCTTCTGCTTTCCCAGCATCAGTCATCTGGCTGAAGTGGTTGTCGGGCCGAGCAGTAACTCCCACACGCTCCCGTAAAAAGCCCCTCTAAAGCTTTAAGTGGACAATGAGACCCCCACACCGCTATTGGATCCATTTGCAGCCCCCTCTCTCGATCTTCATCATCTGTGAGATTGAGATGCATGCTGGGTGATTGTTATGATGGAGTGCTCATGCTGTTTAAATGACGTACATCTTATCATCACCTCAATACATGCACCACATAAATAAATGGGTCTGATCCAATGAAGATCATGCCATCTCACCTCAAAAATACCACTAAAGAAACAAAACACAACAGCTTCTCAATGCTGTGATGCAAAAATTAATAAAATTGTACACATGAAATATGATAGATGATTTACGACGATATATTTTCTGTATATATCGTACCATTCCAAATGCATATAAGCGTCACCTAGCATCCAGTGTTGAATTAGCAGAAGGCAAACAATCATTTTGGGCTCTTTGTGAATTAAACCGTTTATCTCCGATTGGCTTTTTCACGTCGTGCTCAGTATGAAATGAAAACCTAATGGATTTACTATAAACACCCTCAACTTTCATGTTAATGATGCAAAACAATCCCTAAAAAAATAAAAAATAATAAAAATAGTTTTATTATTTATAAACGTTTTGTAACGTCTTCAACCGTGATTGTATATATGATTGTCAGCAGGGCCGAACACGACGCTCCGCTCCCAATTTGTGATTCTTGAAGGACAACTACAACATGACAAGAGCCAAGAGAGTGGGCAGCCATTTCCGGTGTGTTTCCCTCATAGATCATGCGTGTCAGATAGCAGCATTTTTATCGGCTATGATTTGTCACTGTACATGCTGATGAACTGTCCGTTGGGAGTGAATGTGAATGATCACACGGCAATTAATTTCAGAGCTGCAAATCAGTCATTTAGAAACCGGGCACAGCAAACAACAGCGCACATAACAAGAATTGAGGCGTGAAATGACAGCATGTGGGCTTCTAATGGTGTTCTTCTCCTCCCTTTGGGACTTGAATTCAGCTGTTATCTGTGCTGTCTCTCTGCGTGATAAGCCACTGTTGAGAGAGATCAGTGAAGTGCTGTCACAGGCATGAGAAGAATCCTGAGACGCTGAACCGATGGCGGACCGTTTTTATGCTATTGTCTGCATAAACGTCCATATTTGAAGGATCTGTACTGTGAGAGACAATGTATTCTAAATATGTTACTACATCCAGGAATGAAAAAAAAATCAACTGAAGTGAAGAACAATTGTTCTAAGGAGTATAAAGATGTAGTCACCCACTGTGTCTTGTAAAAGGCAGGCAGGGAGAGCATTTAGCTAACTTCAATCGGGCAGAAAGCTTAATAAAGTATCCAGCTGTTGTTCTGCTGGTCATGTAATATGTAATATAATATAATATAATACAATATAACATGTGGGTTTTTTTCAGCAAAACTCCTCATTCAAAGCAATTCTGTGCTATTCCTCCATTTTCTGCACAGCCATAAATTAGCTTTTTCTATGACCATATCAGTCACGACCAGGCTGTTTTCACCTTGTAAATGAACATAAAGGCAATGCGACAACACAAAAAGCATAAGGGTTTAATCACTTAATTAGACCTTGACATAACCATACCTAATTGCTACTTTTTACAAATATTCTAGGAAACCAAAAAAAAAAAAAGCTTCACAAAAGGGTCTATATATGAGGCCCTCTCGATCACACCTAGTGCAGTAGCCCATGAAAGGCCAGAACATTGATGGCCTATCAAAAATAATTGGGTAAAATCAGCAGGGCTGTACGTGAACCCTTATATATAATGAGGCTGAATGAGGATAAAATGTACGCCGAGAGACTTTTATCAAAGACTCTCAACTTCATGGTAACTAAGGGAGCTTCAAATCACTTTACAGACATTTCAACTGCATTAGTCCAAACAAAAAGTGTCAACTGACAGTTAATAAGTAAGATCTGAAGACCTCAAAACCGAAAAAGTTAAAACTACACTATATTACAGTATACAGCCAATAAAACACTAATAACAAACTTTCTTCTTAACTTAAATTTGAAGAGCTAATCACATCATGTGGCCTCCTGTTATGTCCTGTGTACCACACAAAAGTCTGACTGTACACAGAAATTATTATGTATTATTAGAAAAATAATGCACACCTGATTCAAGATGGTTTATATATATATATATATATATATATACACATACAGTGAGGTCAATAAGTATTTGATCACCCTGTGATTTTGCAAGTTCTAAAATGAACAATCCGGAAATCACATTGTATGATCTTTTAACAATTTATTAGGGAATTACTGTAAAATTAGTATTTGATCACTTGAGTAAAAAAAAAACAATATTTGGTACAGAAGACTTTGTTAACAATTACAGAGGTCAAACAGTTCCTGTAGTTCTTCACCAGGTTTGCACACACTGCAGGAGGGATTTTG
>JAUMHR010000050.1:9894943-9919849 GCA_032361145.1 Enteromius fasciolatus
GCAGCCTAATGCGATTTAGAAATTGCATGTGCTTAAATTGCGTTTTTTTTGCGATTGCGATTAATTGCACAGCCCTAAGTAGTAGTATATTTATCCACGGCATTATTGCGCTATTCTCTCTAGCAAGCAAGCTTTCTGAAAAGTTGGTTTCTATTGCAGCAGAAATTTAAACAAAATATGACTAAGTGATATAGAAATATACAGCCTCATACTAGAGATTCAAACAGATCTATAACTGGTTTAACACTGTGTTAACTTCATATGGAAATAAGTTCTCTCGCATACATATATTGTATAGTGCTGATGATTTCATTTGTGTGAGGAAAGAACGTTGGCACATTATGTGATGCCGTAATTGGCCTCCAGCCATCATTTAGTGAGGATCTGAGACATAACATGTCTCTTTCAGGAGGGTTTCTTCATTTTCTAAAATCGAATAAAGGTGTATAAAGTAAACACACTTCCGGTGAAACACATGAAAAGAAAAACACAATATATTAAAGATTCAGTAGTAATAAATTCAGTGGGATGCAGTATATGGGGCGCCATACAAATGTGTACTTTTATCATTATGAAAATCAATACAATAAAGGTGTGGCCATGAGAATAAAGATTTCCAGCTGCAGCCACACAAAGAACCAGAGTGTCCGCTGTTATCCATCAGATAAACACACACATACGCTGTCTCATAAATCTCTTCCTCTTTCCTTTTATGCACACAGCAGGCCTTGCTGTCACATCCAGAACGTGTGTTAACAGAGATAAACCAGAGGTGCCCACACTGGCTTTGTGTTTTCTGTAGCTGGTCATAAGGAACATTCAGAAGGACACACTTGATTATGACAAAGGGACTTCTGGATTCAGCAGGGGACATGGCATACTGCAACAGCGTGGGGCTGTTAATGTGTGCTGTGCTGAGTTACTCTGCGCTTGTAAGATGTACTTTCATGTAATGCTGGCGGTCTAACGAACAATGATTTTGTTGAGGACCTAAAATTGTGTATTTGGTAAGGTAAATGAATTCATGTCAAATGAGCAGTTAAACCTGTCATTTAAAGAGAAGTGGCAGGTTTATACGATGAACAGATTTAATTAAAGCTTTTATTCACACAACATTGAACATTGAACAAACGTCATCGGTCCTAACAGAACTTAAACATGCTTGTCAAGGACGAACCTCACTCGTTCATGGATGTCAAGTAAGAGCTTCAATTTAGCATATTTGATGAGCTCTAGTTATTCGCTTTAATCAATGCTTATATGTGAATAAAAACTATAAAACTTCACTATAAATGATGTTTACAATACATACTTTTCAGAACTTGAATCGTCAAAGATTTTTTACATGGCCTTTCAATGGATGGATAGACATTTCAGGTTTCATTAGAATATCTACACTTGTGTATCACTTTGGTATTGGTGCATGAGGGTAATTTATGTAAATAATGGCGGAATTTGCATATGTCTGATTTGACACCTTTCAAAAAACTTCTATGGTTTTGTTTCCATTTTGTTCTTTAAGGAGACTGACAGATAAACAACAGCAGTTTGGCACAAAGTTTTGTTCCGCAAAGAAAAACAACAACAATAAAGCCTTTTCTCAGACTGTCATGACGCATTTCAGAGGTGATCAGCAACCATGCAAATATTTTATATTTTCTTTTTTAATGCATGTACATTTATAACACTATACTTCATATATCACCTTTTTCCATCAAATGACAAAAAAATGGTTAACGCTGCTGTGAGGGTGTTTATAATACATCGGCTGTGCTAATAAATCTAAAATTGTTCTTTCTTCTGATTGATGTTATGAAAACACTATCTGTGCATTCACACCACCACCAGCGAGAGTGTCAAAATTGGCCACCCTGCCAACAACACTTTAGAGAGATTCTTTGGACGCTCTGACGTAGATTGAATGCTTGTCTTGTATTTTAATGTAATTTTTATGTTCATGGTTAATTGCTAGCCTAATTTCAATATTATAGGAGACATTTACTAGTCTTGGTTTTAAATTAACAATAATTTGTGTGAAACCTAACGGATGAAGTGTAACGTTCGCGTAATGCGATTGGTCAAACCAGTGATGTTTTGAGCAAATCAACTAGGGTTGGGTCAGTAGACGATGCCATGGACATCATGATGCTGAGCCGGCCTCACGATGGTCCGCCCCGCCGCAGCAGAAGCAACCAGCTCGCGAAAAACACACTTAATCTATGGCGGCAAATCTATGCCATTAATAAGCGAGCGCACCACTGATGCTGGCGAGCGTGTTAAATCATTTCCGCGAGAGGATAACAGATGCACGTGCGAAGAAATGGGGCCGCTAGCCCATATCAATTGATGTGTCATCCGCGTGCAAGTCAAGCACTCGTGCGCGATCACTCCTGCGCTCAATCCTCTCTCACCTGTTCGCGCGAACACTGTTTTGTCAGTCGTGGGGCGGGGCTTGGTGTTTTAGTTACAACTAAACCCCCCCCACCCGCCGCATACAGTGAGGACGATGCCATCATCCATCTCGATGTTTCACATTAGACATCGTATGATGCCAAATTGGTCGACATCGCCCAACCCCTTAAAATCAACTCCATGGAGCAAAATCCGTTGAAAAAAAAAAGCGCTCTAGCGTGAAAATGTTGCCTATAAATAGTATTGTGCACGTTCTTATTAAATTCACATCGTGACGGAGGATCAAGTTGTTGCGATTGGGGTGCTAATTAGGGTTGGGTGGATAGATGATGCCATCGTCCATCACAGATTGCCGATAGACATCACGATGCTGAGCCGGCATCGCAATCCTTCGCCCCGCCGCCGCAGCAGCACCAAGCTCGCGAAAAATACACTTAATCTATGGCGGCAAATCTATGCCATTAATAAGCGAGCGCACCACTGATGCTGGCGAGCGCGGTAAATCATTTCCGCGAGAGGAAAACATGCGAAGAAACGGGTCTGCGAGCTCATTTTATACCCTCGCACGTGCTCGGTATGTCATCCGTGCGAGAACACTGTTATTTTTGTCAGTCGTGGGGCAGGGCTTGGTGTTTTAGTTACAATTAAACACCCCCCCAACCACCACCTACGACGACGATATCATCATCCATCGCAATGTTTCACATTAGACATCGAACGATGCCAAATTGGTCAACATCGCCCAACCCTAGTGCTAATAACTAATAGAACTGATAGGGTCGAAACCAAAGTTTACAGGACTGCGTTATCTGGAATCTGCTTAAGCGGTGGACTTCCACATTCCGTTTGTTTGCCGCCGAACCGCGTCATAGCTTATTACCATAAAGTTGACCTAATTTCACTTCTCCTTGAAGCTCTTGTCGTAGAAGACGTGCTGCACCGCTGCTCGCTGACTCTTGCCGCCGGTTCACATTGAAAATGAATGACTTCTGGCCAATATGACACTCTCGCCGACTGTGGTGTGAACGCACAGTATGGATGAGCAAATGTGAAAGCAAAAAAACTTAGTCTCCCATTGGGGTGAACTAATGCTTTAATAGTCATATCTGTCAAACTATTAAAGGTGCTCTATGCGATGTTGCAGGATTTTAGCTCAATTTCATTTTTATCTCAAACCGTATGCACCACCCCTTTATCGTCTTGCTGCCTGCCATCTGAATACACTGGGAAAAAACCCGGTCTCGAAAGACAACACAGAGGCTGCAATACCAAAACAAATGAGCACTATGAGCACAGGATGTACACTACAACAAAAACAAACTTTGGCCAACCAATTGGCAAGAAGAGGTGGGGTTTAATGCGCTTTTTTTTTGCACACATTGTCCCCACCTCTTCTTGCCGAGTGCTCATTTGTTTTGGTATTGCAGCCTCTGTGTTGTCTTTCGAGACCGGGTTTTTTCCCAGTGTATTCAGATGGCAGGCAGCAAGACGATAAAGGGGTGGTGCATACGGTTTGAGATAAAAATGAAATTGAGCTAAAATCCTGCAACATCGCATAGAGCACCTTTAACACAATTATTTCCTTTAATATGTATGAAAACAAAACAAAATGAGGCACTGATATGCATTTCAATCTGCTATACTGTACATAAACAACATTTTTTCTTTCAACTTCACATGCTGTACAGTCCTTTGTTAAATGGAAGTACACTTTGTCTAATTCACTTTCTTTGCCATTTCAAGGAGCAGTGCACTCCCTCCCTCTGCCTCTAATTAGAGTCAACAAGACACTTTCCACACAAGTCTGCCTCACTTATGGCTTTCTCTTAACACAGTGCATTACACAGGCATTGTAATGGCCCATAAATGGCCAGAAAGCCTGAGTGAGCGTCTAGATACCATTAGATATGGATCACACTGTCAGGACCAGCATCAGCCCGCTATGATTCAACTGAACATCTGGGACGGCTGAAGGCTAACAGAAGGGAGGGGGTATACTGCCCTTGATTAATGTCTATGTGTCCGTTCACAAATAAAACACAGGTCATGCTGCATTTGACGAAAAGCTTTGAAAGCGTGAAAGCTTTACTGATGGTCATTGTTAAGAACAGGATTTCAAATTAAAAGACAGAAGTTAAAACTAAAAGAGAGAACAATTCTTCAGAATAAGAGTAAAAATAAGCTCACGTTTGAATCATTTGTACTGCTGAGAACTCAGACACGTCGTTGTCTCTGAGTAGACACGGCCATGATGAGATGTGTAATGTTGTGTGAATGTGTTGTAGGCCTGTGACACCGATGAAAGCTGCTAGCTGCTATATATCACTAAATAACAAACTATTTTCACTGCCCTGCTTTTTCACTTTTACTCTGCAATGTGCAAAAAGTGAATTTGTCATTTTCTCTTTAGTGATCTTCTTTTACTAAGCTTCACCCGCATGGCTTCTCTTGCGTTCCTGGCACTGTCAAACACGATGGATGAAGAACTAACAGGATTATCTAGAGGTGGGTGAAATAACCAAAATAATATCACAAATAATATTGGTAACAATATACATACACCAGTATGCAGCATGTGTAAAATCGCCAGCTTTTGTAACGACAGCTCACACTGATGCTCACTGATTTAGGAATACAGATGAATCTCGCTGTATTTTAGATGGGTTTGGCTGGTCAGACTGCTGTCTCACACTCCAATAGACACATGATGAAATTTGTGGGTTCGTGCACATAGGAAGGTCAGATATTGGAGTGAAACAAACTGACATGGATACAGAGCTTGCTTTGGTCTGTGGTGACAGGAGTCAATAGTCAAGGTGATATGAGGTCAGGACAGAACCAGATCTATCTAACTAACAGAACTAATCTTCAAGAGGAAGGGGAAGGAAGGGGAAATGACCTCTAAGTCACTAAACTAATGTATGATATAAAACGGTAGCTATTTCTAAGCTCTTAGCGAACTTAAACAAATAAGAAAATAATACATATTTACTCTAAATATTGAAATGTTTTAAATATATTTAGGCGATATACTGGTTGATATTATATATTTTTTTATTTTAACTAATTCAATATTTAATATTTTTATTTATTTTAACTTAATGTAAATAATTTAAATGACAAATTCAATTAATCGTGATTAATTGCATCCAAAATAAAGGGTTTTTTGGTGCATATAATATACACAGTATACAGTATGTGTGTGTGTGTATGTGTGTGTTGTATTTATTGTGTACATTTAAAGACACACACACAGAGTATATATTCATAAAATATTTACATCCATATATTTATATTCATATATATAATATATATTTAAGCATAACGACTTTTCTAAAATATATACATGCACGGGTATGCACATATATACACACATATAACAGTGCACACACATATATATATTTTATATATATGTATATACACATAAATATATTATATATATATTTTGGATGCGATTAATTGTTGCCTTGCACCAATATACAGTGTGTGTGTATATGTATGTATATATATATATATATAATTTTATTTTATTTTTTTTTTTCTTGTATCGCCCAACCCATCTGTAAGTGTGAATGTTGTGTTGAGTATTCAGAGAGAACACACACTACCATACTCCACTGCTGAACATCTGCTACTGACACCCAAACCAATAACAAACCTGTGGAACAGTGGACAGAGCTGAGCTCAACAATGGGGAGAGGATGAGATCACCCAAATATGCTGTAACCTGACAAAGAGCCAATCAGCAGAGTTCATTTCTGACATTTCTCCTACCAAACCTGTGACCGACCTGCTCCTAAATTATTCAGTATAAGGAGCAGAGCGATTGTGTATGTATGAATGAGGGACACAGACAGAAAGAGAGACTGAGCTGCTTTGGCTGACATGTGTTCTCAGTGATAAGCTGCTACTCTGTGACCTGATCACAGCGGCGGTGTGCACTTGACACTCTTCTCCAAACTGTTACTCACTGTCGTGCTGTCTAAGGTTATATGTGTCCATAATACAACATGCAGTACAGCCTATGACAACAAATGTCACAACAATTAAACATCTTAAAAGAATAAGACAAAACTAATGCTACTGCATACTCCGCACAACCTGAGCTGAAAGTTGATGTTTTGTGCATCCTGGAAGTGCAAACGTACAGCGCATTGTCATCCGTTCAGCACATACTGACAATTAGATATTAACTGCATTCATCTCCTTCCTGGAGCTGGGGAAATATTACACCTTCCTTTAAGGACCCAGGTATCCGACATGTTTACTGACAGTAATAATGTGGGAAAACTCTGTAGGAAATGCCATCGGCAGCAGCCACCTCAGCTCCTTGAATATGAAAATCTCCCACTCAGAGTTCAGCTCACCGCTGTGCTGTTCTGCCTGCCTGAACGCCCTCAGCCGGATCTCAGTCAGCCTGCCTGTCTCCGTGAGCAAACATGCCTCCAGACAACATCCAACCACAACCAGGCAAATGGATAAGCGCCGCCGCATGTCGGAAACATTAATAAGCAAACAAGTCGTACTCCCATTTAAATATAAGACGACTAACAATAAAGGACGACCGGCAAAGTATGACAAAACATAAAATATACAACTAAAACAAAACCCATAAGGGCTTATTAAAATGAGACTCGCTCTGTTTTTGTATAGTGTTATCATACTCGGTTCATTTGGAAACAAGCGTAGTAAGTTATATACCCAGTTACACGGAACATGTTATGTGGTTGCATATTGGTTAATGTTACGAGTACTTGAGTCGCATTTATGAGGTTGTGGGAATACAAGAGAGTTGATGAACGCTGAACCAGATAGAGACGGCGAGCGGCTCTTTTTCAGCGGAACTCTCATTCAGACGGAGCGCGTTCATCCAAAGGTGCCGTCGGGCTGTTATTTTACTGCATATTTTCCGCTTATTTGTTTTCTTTTCACTTCAGTGGTGCTTTTACAATAGAAATGTGGTGTTATTTTAAGGGAGATAACGTTATGGGTCGCGCGCAAACGGTTAAACCGACAGGTTTGCTCAGCTATAAACGGATAAAAGTTTGAGCGCTGCTCTAACGTTATTCATTCAATCCTTTCAAGGTCGCTTAAATTGTAACTGTTCCTGTTCACGTTTAGTTAAGCGAAGCTCAATATCCGTATTTCAAATTGTTTTAATTTAACTTTCTTTTAACTGATGTGTGCCAGACATTTTATGTATTTACTTTAGCTGAAACATTTCGTAGTCATACGTAGTGCGCTAAACTAACGTTAACTGTACGTTGGATGCAAATTAATGGCATAATAAAACTAGTTTATGTAAGTTATCTTGAGTGACAAACTAACAAGCATACTTATATTCTTAGAAAAGCTCCCGAAAAGCCCTTTTGTCCCATGAACTAGTGAGCAGTGTAACTTTCACCTGTCGGGCTGGTGTATGTAAATCTCTCTACCTGGTTGGTTGTATCCTGTGGCAGGTTCTTAATAAGGATCTTCCTCCTGTTGCTCAGCTCTCTGCGAGTTTTCTCCAGCCGTTTCTCGATCTCCTCGGCATCAAGTTCCGGTAGATCTCTAAGGATGGTGGTCCCCTCGGATGCTGCGTCCTCCTCCTGTCGGCTAGCGGGGCTGTCGGACTCCGGGTGAGGTGAATTTTCCCGCTTTAACGCGTGCACGCTCGGCGGCTGGATGGATGAAGCGGCCGCCATTTTGAAGCGCTCGGTGGAAAGTGAGTCGGAGAGAGCGGATAGGTGGGCGTCTGTGCTTTGAGTCAAACCCATCGACGGCACTCTTAAAAGTAAGTGTGGATGAGCCCCAGCACAGTACAGCTGGCGACCTCCACCGATGGAAAACTAAACACATTCTGACTATTAGTCTCTTTCCCCTTCGCAACAGTACAGTATCTTATTACAAAATAATAATAATGAATGCCATATAAAGTTAGGATGGCAACAACAAATATTAACAATAAAACGTTTGCATAACAGTTCTTTTGTAATAAAAAATATTATTAAACACTATTTAGGTACATCTAGTGTTTATTTATTTATGCAAATCAATTTATAATCATTTATTTCAGCAAAATTCGCTGGCAAAAAAAAAATTGCAGCTTTTTCATACGAATCCATGCAATTTGGAATTCCTAGGGATTTTATGGCCTATAACGACAAATGATTTCCCAGGGACAATTTCACAACTGGTTCTTGGTTCCTCAGCACTGAACAACAGAAAACCGTGCTTCATATATTGCTACATAGGGTGTTTTTTTTCTCAGAATTTCACAAATGCACCTTACAGCTCACACAACCGCCACAAACAGCTTACTTTTGGTCAGCTGTAAATTTACAAATTTTGAATATGAGTGAATTCTGCATAGGTTAGATTTTATTCCACAGCTTGAAATAACTGGATTTCACCCACAAAATTTCACTGAACATCAATGGTAAATGTATATTCTTATCTTGATATTCAATACAACAGTCGTGTTTAGTTAGAAAAGAAGCAGAGCGTTAGGCTATCGATTTCCAAATCAGCAATCCAACTTTTCACTTGTATTTGTACCTATAACTAACTCTGCTTGTGTTTTCACTTCCAGTCTGTTCAATAGTGGCCTTTTTTTCAGTGAAGGCCTACATCGTTTTGCCAGTAGGTGGCGACAAGTGCCTCTTACTGAATCATTCACTCAACTGACTTGCTGCGCGTTGCTTAGAGATTCATTTTTCCTGCTTTGACTGCTTTCAGAACTATTTTTATTAACAGACCAAACATCACTCGCAATAACGTGTCTAAAAACTTGTGCTTTAAACTAATTATGTATTAAATGGTTGCATAAAAGCTTAAATAAACTGCATATACAAGCTGACATTTATAGCTCAGAAATCATTTAGTCTATATATTTGGAGAGACTGTACATGGTAGAAACATCGTGCATGCCTGACAGATCTTTTCACTCTTTATACACTGGCTCTGGTGTGGAATGAATGACTTATGCCGTCTATCGTGGGTGTGCTAAATGCCATCTCCTGGCAGACTCAATCACAGAGTCCTTATAATGTGCCTGAATGAACGCTTTGAGCTTCAGCAGCTACACATCCCACATGAACAATATTTACAGATGATTGCATTTGACTCTTTAAGAATGGGGATAGCACATTTTTTCAGTTTTTTGCTTTTTTTGACAAGAATAACAACAAATACGTTGTTATTATTGATTAGGCTATTATTATTATAATTTAGCATTAGATTTTCTGTGCAGTTTTGGAGGTGGTGGTTTAAATCACAAAATACATAGGCTAAATATAAATCAATTAAACATAGCAACGTCACCCACGACTTTATAAATCAGTTTAATATGCATATGGAAGTGCATGGATTAATCTTCGTCACACACTGATACTTTTCCACCATCACTATATGGGAAGTTCAAGTCCCTTACATATATGTCATATGCATTCATCTGAATTACCTGAACATGAACTAAAGCAGTGATTCAGCGCGTCTCTGAGTGGGAGTGAGAGAAAAGACCAGAATATTTCAATGGCTCAGAAAAGTAGCGCGTGGGCGCTCGAGCGAGTGCTGGAGCGGGCAGAGCGCGCATCTGGGACTCGCGTGTGTTTATGTAAAGGGGTGATGGGAACCTTGAACTCCTCACCGCGAGCAGCGCTGAGTGCGCATTGTGCGTGGGCGGCGGTATCCGAGTCATTATGCGTGAGTGTGTGTGTGTGTGTGGTCCCAAGCATCGTGAATCCACGGGCGATTTATTCATTTATGCGCGACTGTCTGATTTCGCAAACGATGCATACATATGTATCATTGAGAGGTAAACACTGTAAACTTGAAACAGAAGCAGGAGAACAATAAGTAATTAAACTGAACGGTTTGTACATTTCTCAGGATACCTTTGCCTTGCGGTAATGACAAGAGAAAAATCTGAGAAGCTGGAAACTTGAGCAACTCGTTTTCTCTAAAGCTTAGACTAGCGAGGTCAGATTCGTAAAAGAGTGTGTCTTTCAAACCGAATTATTTTCAATTAATCAGCTGAAGCGACGACTTCGACAACGAATCGCACTGAATCAGTCCGAATCAATCGGAGTCGCAATGAGCCGAGGGTGAGCTGATATTGACTGATTCGAGTTCGTTTTAATAGCCTATATAGCTTTTAATTATAAAATATATTTTTTTTCAGTCATAAATTTAATAAAACTGTTAAATGCAAATCAACTATGTTCTAAATGATAATGAACACGAAATTACAAAAAACACCGTTATTAATAAAATTATGAGGAAAAATCTGCTTGCATACGGCCTATTGTATGTACCATGCCTGGTGGTGACGGCGTTTCTAACGTCAGGACGCAAAACCGGTTCTTTAAAATAAAAAAACGATTCCCAAAAATTACGCTGTCTCTCCCATGGCCCCAATTTAAGCACAACTACACACCTCACTACACAATGCTCACACCTCGTGTTCGGTTTAAAATTACCATCAGCCTTAACGACCTTGTATGCAAATCCCAAGGAACTGCAGCACGCGAGAGGAATGCCCTGCACGTCGCATGACCTTATTTGCCCGTTATGTGTGTGTGACCGCGACGGAAAATTATAAAATGTAGGTCAATAATGAACTGATGATGTCATAATGAAGTAGGCTCATTTTAATCCTGCCCCGTAATTCCCACTGTTTTGATTAATTTACGCTGACACCTTTGCAATGCAATGATATATAAATACATACATAATTAAATAAGAGTCACTGTATCCACCTGATAGAAATCTTGTTTGCGGTTTATAATGGATATATTTAACAGAAATATGCGATGCAGGCATAATGGTGTGCTTTCGTGCAAATAAACTGCAAAGAATGTTGTAATGTTTTTAATTATTACTGACTGAGTTATAATATTAAGACACTGGGGAGAGTGGCCACACAGGGAAGGTACCACATGGAATATTTCTCAGTAACTATAAGGCCAAGTCAAGTTAAACGCATGAAAGTTAGTTTGAAACAAACTCCAAACTTTTTAATTTGGCTAAAAATCCCTTAATCGACAGATTTCCCCTTACACCATAATGTGCAAAAATCAATGTGTTTAATCAAGTCTATCTTATTACTTTGGCAATAACATTGGAAATGTTTAGTGGCCAAGACTTCGAGGCATGTGCCTACACAGAAATTGATTTATTCAGCATCCCCACCCAGAAAAATATTCACTGGAGTAAAAAGTGTGACAACTAGCCCACAATCCTCTGGAGGTGGTTAAATTATGAGCTGACTATGAGTACTGAAATGATTTGTTCCGTAAAACATTTTAATGAAGATAATATGACATCTTTTTATATGATGCTAAATGCATGTATGAACACAAACACCGAATTCTGTGCAATTATCGCTTATGTTGGAATCACAGCAGATCCCATATAATGACCAGACTGATCGCAGTCGCATTAGATAAGAGTATGAACTTTAAAGTGTTATATAACCAAAATAAGAATGATAGCTGCACACTGACTGAACTTTAAGCGCATAAAATATGATTCATAGATGTGATTCAGCAGTCTCTAAGGTATACTTGCTTGAAACCGTAAGACTGTAACAAATTGAGGCTGAAATTTCACAGGGACATGCCTGTACAGAACTAACGTACCAGACTTCTGTATCATAAAGTGTGAAAGTTCTGTTTTGCTCATGCGTTCAATCATTTAAGATCACTTGACTCATGATTATGGGCATGATTTCTTATCACACACAGATTAAAATCAAATTATTAATTAGTTTTTTTTCCTCCCACCCGAATTTCAACGCAACTTAAGAGCATACACAGAAAAACTCAAACACTGACAAAATAAAACTTCTGACGAGGATAAAAGGTTTGTTGTAGTGTATGACACATTTATAGCTACTTTGTTAAACTTTAGATGTATATACATGGTATATCATTTCATTCTGAAAACAAGACACAATCCCTCTAAAATCATAGGAGCACGGTGTCTACTTATCAGTAGACAAGCAGTTGAGTAAAAGTGCACGGATTTAGGAGGATCTGAAAAATATCATGGCATTCCATCAATACTGACTAATGACTTAAAAAACCGACAACATTATTGGAGACGATCCATCTGCGCCATCACACATCCATCACATCCACACACAATTACGTACACAAGCACCAACACATGCACACTTGGTTTCTCTCTCTCTCGTACACCAAATGTAAAATAAACGGGCAGACAGAAATACAACGACAGCTTATACACACCGAGCACAGTCTGTCTCCCAGTCATCTTTAAAATATAGGAAATTTCCTGCACTGGGTTTGTGGCCCAGAACACCTTGGTCACACTGCACAGTGTCTTGAGATTCACAATCATCTCACACCGTTGAAAAAAACAAAAAACAAGCAAAACAGGCCAGAGAGTGACAGCTCCTCAGTATACGCCACATTTTCACATCTCCTTGATGTGCAGCGCAGGCATTTGTGTCTATTGTTCCTTGAAATGTTTTGTTTACTCTCCACACAAGAAATTCTCATGGCGTGTGACTCAAATGTACCATGAATCGAATCCTTCAAGGCTGCTTCGCAGTCTAGTCAAGGAGGAAAAACTGGGCCGGGTCCTAAAAAGGGCCTAATAGAAAGCTGACAAATTCAATCAGTCAGTCAATTTCATTTTTTTCCCATTCACAATCTCAATCTCCACTCCTGTTAAATAAATAGTAGAAAAATAATCCTTTCATCTTCATTGTTTCTTTAAAAAAAAACAAAAAAAGTATGCACCTGCCAAATCCACTCCCTAATGACCTCTACAGAGGTCAAATGTTCACCCCACCATGCTCAACAAGCACAAAACACCTCAGCGGATTCCCAGAGAGAGTTGGGAGTTAAGGTTCTCTCCTTGTTTTTGCAGGATGCAAGGCCTGAATGGAGGCGGTGGATGAAGTTAGCAGTGGCATTAAAGGCAGGGTCGGCGGTTGGTTTGGGGTCACGGGTGAGCAGGATCAGCACTCGGCATCCACGCTGTGCACGGTGACGGCAGCCTGGAGATGATGCGTGTGCAAGTGCAGGGGGTGGTGCGTGTGGGGGTGCCGATAGGGGTGGAACTTGTGGCTGAGGAGCGCAGCTGTCTGTGGAGGCGTGTCCAGGTCGAGGTCCTCGTCGTGATTGCCCACATCCACGCCTGCTGAGAGAGGATCATTGTTGCAGGGTGGGTTCTCGCTGTCCTCCTGAGGGCTCATGGTGCTGTAACCTACATATAAATAGACAAGGAATCGCAATCAATATTTTTGGAAATAATGTAGATCAGGAATACAAATTAAATTGTTCATGTGTGTAATGCAAAATTATAATTATGAAACAGCTATGTGTTTATAAATGTATTGATACAGTAGCAATAACGCTTGCAATAATAATGAAGTGGTGCAGAGGAATGGCAATAGTGCAAAGTAGCGTTCATGTTAATTATCAGTTTGTCTCCAACAGATTTGCATTGAGGAACAATGCCTTGACGCCTACCTCTTACTACAACTATTGCTATACAAACTTTATACTGAGAGAATACATGAAATATTTCTACGTTCAAATATGAATCGTGTCAAACTGAAGAGAGAAAAAACATAACATTTTGTGATTTCAAAATTGTTGACGAGTTACATCATCTGAAACATACACCTTCCTTTATAAATAAATTTCAAGTTAAAATCCTGACGTTGAAAGAAGAAGCTGATGACAATGTTATTTGTTATCTACCCAAATCCACTTTCCCCTGTCAAACTGCCAACGTTCCTGTTTAGACAACAATACAAAAGACCCATGAAATAGCTGAAGTGAATAATAGATTAGACAGTTACTGGCAACTAAACTTGTATGGTGGGAGGGGAGCTCACAATACATACAAAAAACAAACAAACTGTTGAAAACTCAACATAATAGCAGTCCCGGCGCATGCGGAATTAAATTAAGACAGTACAAAGAGCACAAAAAGGTCTTGTCCTGCTGTCAGGTGGCCAAACGTCCAGCCACGTGTGACATTTGAAACGAAAGGTCAGAAACCTCTTCTGATCCTGACTTTGATCAATGTTTGCATGAGCCGTCTCGGAGCGGGGATCTGGAACCGGTTTTGAAACGCTGCAGTGAAAGTGAAAGAGCTGGGATACCGATTCTGGATCAGGATCTATCCCTAAACATATCAAAGAACCAAGCAAGCAAACGAGCACTAAAAAGCATCTCAGTGCCTTGCAGAAAACGCATTTCTTTTTAGAGAAATTCTTTAAACCTCGATCTGAAGCGAATACTCGTATACATCTACGTTGCTCCTGGCAAAAACTCTCTGTGTTGGTGGAGCGGTAATGAGTCAGAGCGCACAGGAAAAGGCTTTGGAGCTGTTCTCCTGCATACGCACGCTCAAAAGCCAAATCGATATTGCTTTAAAACGACCCCTTAAGCTAGATGACTGAGCAGCCGGTGGGAGGCGACCTTTAACCCTGCCAAATAAAAATACAGGGAAGAAACTTTTGTACTTGGTCTTTGCCACCTCTAACTGTTCTCGCATCTCTCAATCTACCCACTTTGCTGGCTTTCTTCCTCCAGGTCTCTCATTGCACCTCTCCTTGTGGAATAGGACTGCCCTTTCTCCTCTTGCCGGTTACACAATGATCTCCAGAAAGCCTCGTCCCTGAGGGGCGGCAGATTTAGCATGCACTGTAGACTCCATGTAACCCAAGCCTGGAGCCACCAATGAAACAGAGGCCGAACACAAGCGTATTCGGAGCTCCCGGGGAAGGCTTTGCTTTATTTCAATAATAAAACTCTCAATATATTGTTAGGTGAGAAATTTGCTGGTCACGCCTTTGAATTTTTCTATGACCCTTGTTTCAAAAGGATCTTTTCAGACTAACTAATATCGTTTTTCCTTTAGACGTTAAGAAAGGAATGCAGATACACACACATACACACTCTTACCATGGTCACTTTCTGTTCCTGACCGGCCCCAGTACCTCCGCCGTCGTTCTGGGCTGTGTGTGTGCCTCTCAATAACAGCAGCAATGAATCGAGTGTTACTAACTGCAGAGAGAGAGAGAGAAACAGAGCCAAACGGTCATATAACAATAAAACACTCGGGTCTCCAGCTGGCCAGCATGGTGTAAGAGCACAGGAAATCTAAAAGGCAATAACACACTTGTAGGTACTTCTCATATAAAAGGTTATACTGGGGATGAGCTCTGTAAACAATGAGGAACAATTCAAAAAGATGTCTTACAAAAGACTTGCAAAGCACCATATCATATGTGTGTTTGCTAATTCCATAATATGAACAGCTATGTAAGGTTGGTGAACTATATATACTTATTAGTGCTGTCAAACAATTAATCGTGATTAATCACAATTAACTGCCTCCAAAATAAAAGGTTTTGTTTACATTATATATTCATTATTTATGTATATATACAAACACAGGCATGTATACATTTAAGAAAAACATGTTATATAATGCATTATGTTTTATAATATAAGTTATTTACATTATTATTGGGACAGTGAGACCAATTCCATTATTTTTGGACATTTGGGTTTGACATAAAAATATGAATATCAGACAAGATATTTATAAATCAGCTTTTATATCCAGGTATTGACAGCTTAGAAGATAGCACCCTTTGTTTGAACCCACCAATGTGAGCAAAAGTATTGGAACATGTGACTGACAGGTGTATTTTGTTGCCCAGGCATGTCCTATCACAACGATTATTGAAACAATAAATCAGCACTGAATGCCTATGCTCAATTTCATATTGTGTTTTGCCTGTTCAAACTGCATTTATAGTTACGAGGTGCAACAAACATGAAAACCAGAGAGCTGTCTATGGGTGAAAAACAAGCAATTGTGAAGCTGAGAGAAGAAGGAAAAGCAATCAGAGCCATTGTACACACACTGGTTATAGTCATTTCAACTATTTGGAATGTCCTGAAGAAAAAGACCAAGAAAAAGACATTTAACAGGTAGACCAAGGAAAACAAGTGCAGACAGATACATTGTGAGAGCTGTCAGGAAAGACCCTAAAACAACTGTAAGTGAGATAACCTCCAGAGGGCAGGAGTGAAGGTATCACAATCTACTGTTCGCAGAAGACTTCAGAGCACAGGTACAGAGGCTACGCCAGAAGATACAAAAAGTACAGAGATGAGCCTCAAAAATTCTGGGACAAAGTTTTAAGGACTGAAAAGATTTACATTTACCAAAGTGAGTGAAAGGCTAAAGTTTGGAGAAAGAAAGGATCTGCTAATGATCCCAAATATACAAGCTCATCTGGGAAACACAGTGGAGGTAATGTCATGGCTTGGGCTTACATGGATTCTTCTGGGACGGGCTCATTAATCTTCGTTGATGATGTAACACATGATGGCAGCAGCAAAATGAACTCAGAAGTCAACAGAAACATTTTGTCTGCTAATTTAAAAATATATTCAAGCAAACTTATTGGGAGATCTATCATCATGCAGCAAGATAATGACCCAAAACACGCTGCCAAAACAACAAAAGAGTTCAACAGGGACAAGAAGACTGGGCAAGTCAATCTCTAGACTTAATCCGTTCCAATACTTCTGCTCACATGAAAAATTGGTGGGTTCAAACATAAGTGTGATATCGTGAAATGAAAGCTGGCATGTCAATCTCTTGTCTGATATTCTGATATATCTTTTGATGTCAGCGCCACATTTGTTCAGTCTGCTGCAGAAATAAAGGTAAATAAATTGGCCTCACTTGCCCCAATACTTTTGGAGGGAGTGTGTGTTTATATTTATATATATATATATATATATATATATATATATATATATTACATAATACATTTATCAATGAACAATTGCTATAAATGTTGTTTATCATTTGTTCAAGATGTCTGTATGGAATGCAACTTTTTAGTAAAATGTTACCATTTTTTGTTTTAATACTATCAATTAATTTCAAGTAATTGGTCTTATCTTTAGTGACAATGTTACAGTGTGTTCCTGGACGGCATTCTTGTTCCGTCATACATTGTATAATCAGAAGCATTTTCAATACCATCTGATTTAGATCACAACGTTGTTTTAATTAGATGTTGTGCTATGCATAACTGTAAGAAACATGCATTATGAAACATCATGCGTAACTGTAAAGGCGGCCATACACGGTGCGAATTCGGACAGTCGGAAGACCGTATGGCCACGCACACATCACGAGTGACATTGTTTATGGACGCAGTGGTACGCGGTACGATTTTAAAACCTTTTGAGGCAATCACATTCACAAAGTTCTGCGGGCAAAAACATGAACTCTGAGGAAGAGATCCTTTTCTTAGTGGCAGCAATGGCTCCAAACGAAGGGCATGGCAAAGAGTTTGGCTGAAGGGCGGAGAATGAAATCAATATTGACAGTTCCTTTTTTATGGATTAATACTATTTATTATATTATTTTAAATGCTGCTCGATATATCATACAGCGCTTGCTGTTCTTGCCAGAGTTCAGCGAGTTTGTCATCTTTCTCGACAGTCCAAATTCTCTGTGGCGCTGCCATGTTCATCTTTCTTCTTCTGTGGTTTTCTTTTTTAGCTTCTGATTGGTCATTTCCAGTTTGCTCAACAAATCGGCTCGTTCAACAGCATACATGTCACGCTTTAAACAGCTCCCGTTTTTTGTTTTTTGACATATTTAAAAATGATTGTGAGTTCGGGAAGTTATCGTAAGGCACTCTGCTCGTCTCGTAATTTCTCATCCACCATACAAGCCCCGACCATATGAGAAGAGACGATTTCCTCAGATACCAAAAAAATAAATTGCATGGGAGCTCGTACGACCTCAAAAATCTCACCGTGTAAGCCCTCCTTAAGAGACTAAGAAATTTAGAGTCAGAGATATATATTACCTTGATATTGCCTATACGACTTTTTGGATCCTGCATTTGAGCCATAATTTATAGATATATTTTGGGTTTAATTTCCCAAAGTTGAGCTTAAATAGTCCCCCTGTTTGCATAGTATTGATTACCATTTCAAATAATTTGCTCGTACTCAAGTTTGTAAAAGCAAAAATAGAATATATGGACTTACAATAGTAATCAACTGAGCACGCGGCCATTGTAAGTAGCTTTCAGTATGATTGTAGGAGTAGTGTTTACATTTTTCCAGATTTAATACTGATAATCCGTATTATATACATACTGACTGTTATTTAGATTTCTTACAGTCTCTTACAGTTACGCATGATGTTTCATAATGCATGTTTCTTACAGTTATGCATAGCACAAAATCTAATTAAAACAACTTTGTGATGTAAATCAGATGGTATTAAAAATGCTTCTGATTATACAATGTACGCCGGAACAAGAATGCCGTTCAGGAACACATTGTAATATTGTCACTAAAGATGAGACCAATTTCGACATCAGACTAACCCACATTGCTGTTTGAAGCAATTATCATACAAGAATGACACAGTACCATTGTGAGCATGAATGCACGCTTTTTACTCTAGGAGAATAAAACAGCACACCGTACACAAAGAATTCACGGATTATCATCCATTTGGTGTCTGGTGTGGTACAAAGTATAATACTGTAGATCTGATGTACATAAAAACCCTCAGTATCATTACTAATGCCAAAATGAGCATTAATGGTTTTCTGTGTTAATTCGCGTGAAGCTGTGCCAGGGAGGGAGGCGGGTATCTTACTTATTCCTCTGTCTTCATGACTGTCTTCATCTCTGTCATCTCGTTCGTTATCCAGGTTGGACATTCGGACAGACATCTCTGATAAAAGAGGCAGAGAGACACAGACGTAAGAAAAGATTAGAAAGACGGAGCAATCCTGAACAGATTTGATGTAATATATCATTGTCTTCTCCTTTGCTCCACAGTCTCTCTCATAAAAAAGGAGACAGAAATCGAATCTCCTCAAATCCCTTTCTGCCCACGAATGCCTATCAAAACATTAAAAAATTGAGGAAAGCCAATTCAAGGGAATACAGTATTAGCATTCCAGTCTATTCATTTCTAGAATGCAGATTCAGACTAAAGTGGACTCTTTCAGACCGTTTATGTAACTGCAACACAGACTGATTCAAACATTTATATTGCATCAGACCAAGTTACACTTCCTAGTCATGCACATATAGAGACTGAATTTGTCTGAGACTTGAAGGAGCAACTGCAAGGGAAGAGGGAATTCAGCTCCTTAAATTACTTTTATATCCTTCTAAGGTCCTATTAGCGGTCAGCTGTGCTTTAGTATCTCATTAGCACAGGGAGTAGCACACTTTAAAAGTGCACTCAATAATTTTTCCCTCATTAAAGTGAGTTTTACTTGCTCTTTCTCTGAAACAACTTTGCTTCTCAGGCTGACATCACCAGCTTCTTTGATCGCTTGTCACTTTCTAATCAATTCTCAATTATAAAAGGTCCCGGTCTACATTTTATAATCCTTGATTATCTTGTATCCCTCTGAAATATGTCACATAATAAAAGTAACATGGGTCAGGCGCTGTGACTTCAATTCAATAACCTTAATGATTCTTTTTTATTGAGTATTAAATTATTACAACGAAACCAAATAACAACCAAGTCAAACAGAGAGCTGCATGATAATGGCAAAATTGTAATCACAATAAACAGGAGTGAGTTTTATTTTTTATTTTTCAAGATAGTGCTATATCGACAGTCTGTATAAATGACATGTATAAAGATTTTTATTAGAACTACTAAAGTTGTTCAGCCAAGAGCAGTAAATGTATTTTTCTTTGTCTTTTGTGGTTTTATTAACATTAGGCTGCTGTCACTTTAAGACTAAATGCACAGCTATAACACACCCATTTACTTTTTGTGTTTTGTTCGTGTTCATTTAAGACATAACTGACTGTGTTTATATGAATACATGCCAACACGGGTCTTTTGACGTATTTGTGTGTGTGTGTGTGTATTTAACTATTAGCCACGTATCTGAAACCCACAGTATACTTTTGCTTGTCAGTGTTCTGCTTGGTTCCTCTTGGAAAGCACAATTATAAAGTCACCTAAGGAACAGCGTGAGCTTTCTTTAGCAGCTTAATGCACTTATAACAACTCATCATGCAGACTTCACAGCTTCACAGGATTTGACTGATTTGGACATCCTGTTAGTATTTTAAGGAGAAGTCAAAGCAAACTGCATAAAGCAAAGAAAAAGGAATTAGGCACAATGATATTTGTATCTTAATTACCATTTTTTCATAATCATCGGAAACCAAAATGAAAACTGAAATCCAATTAAATGCTGAGCCATAGCATTGTTTTTTTCCCTGGTAAGAATCACTTTTAGACTCAAAGTGTCCAGACTTACCCTGTGCGGCCAGCGGGGACATGTGCTGATGGCTGCGACGGTGGATCTGGTGCCTGTAGGCATACACAGCCAACACCAGCACCATGATGCATCCCATAATCCCTCCTGCCACTGGCCCCACGGGTGCACTCTTGATCATATTCAGCGAAGCCAACTCCTCATCTGAAAAGAAATGAAGAAATACAAAAATGTATTGAAATAAAGCATGCGCACTTTCCTCAAGGCACAATTTATGACTCATGAAGTCAGTGTAATTACAAACTTCTGTGAATATATTTTCAAAACAACAAAAGTAAACAATAGAAAGAAGTAATTTTCCAGACCCATCAACGTAATTGACATAAATATGCTATTATAAACAGAAAAAAATCTATTAAAAAAACTGCAATAATAGTGTAATAACAGCTCACCTATAATGCCCATTCCATCCACATAAGGACTCTTGGCACCCACTATCCCTCCAAAACATTCCTTCTGTAGGGCACAGTAAGGCTTATCCAGATGGGTCTTTCCATCACTGTCCACCATACACCACTCACAGTCCAGAACACCGAAACAGTCACTAAACCCACACAAATAAAACAGAACATACAGAAAAAAGCAACGTTTTAGAGATTGCACACAAACCACATACACTACCATGCAAAAGTTTCGGGACAGTTTTTGAAATATATCTCTTTCGTTCACTAAGGCTGTATTTAATCAAAATCACAGAAAAATTGTCAAATATTATTACAATTAAAAATAACTTTTCTATTTGAATATATAAAAAAAAAAACATTTCTTGTGATGAAAAATCTAAATTTTCAGCAGCCATTAGTGTAACAGTGTCACATGATTCTTCAGAAATCATTATGATACTGTAACAGTGATTCTTTTTTATCAACATTGAAATCTGTTGAGCGGTTTAATATTTTTGTGAAAAAAATGACACATTTTGGTTGCACCAAAGCAATCCCACCACCTTCAATACGTTCAAACAACATACTACAAATCATCTTAGAAAAATCGTTCAGTGTAAACTCACATCCATTACATAATATTAACAGCTTGGACTTGGATTGGACACAAGTAGCAAAGATTATTAAATGCTTTAGAAGTATTTTAATAGCTAGTTTATAGTTAACTGATGTTAACAAATGAAACTATATTGTAAAATGTTACCAACACAGAGTTGGTTCTTCAAGTCTATGTTGTAGGACTGCGTGAGATAACTCATGAGCCATTTGTGAGTCTTTGATTTCGACTGTCCCTAATGATAGCTGACACTGTACGATCTTGAGAAACACACATGCGTGTTGTGGTCAGCACAGGTTGTGAATAAGTGATGTGAGATTAGATGTCTTAAGTGAAAGGAGAAACATCATTACTCTCAGAGACTCTGTGTTTTTGTTAAGGTCCCGCTAAGGGGTAGGCTGATCACAACTGATACAGTATATGGCTGTACCTGCTGGTGAAGCGCTGGCTGCATCTGGTGTTGATGCATTGAGGCAGAGTGTCCTGTAGACTGGGTTCAATTACAGTCAAAGACAAAGGCTCTTGGTGCACGTCACAGCTCGGATTTCTATGCACACACACACAGGCACACAGTAGTAAGGCAAGTCAGTTAGGCCCTAAATACAACATTTGCAACATACAGCTATTTGTAATTATTTGTAACAGTCTGGCAACAGTGTTGTTCTGTTGATCAACGGCATTCAACAGACAACAAATAATCAACAGTTATTGCTACACAGCCTCTTTTTTTTTACTACAGGTCTCTATAGTAAAGGATATGTTTATTAGCATACAAGTGTAAGATTTTTCTCTAAAATGAACAGATGGCACAGTGACAGAAAGGTAAATGCCTTGAGATCTCTCAGCTGGGAATAATGCGACAAACCTGAAAGTGTCTAAATGTCTATTGAGGAACAATCCTGAACTGATGGCTAATTGAGGACACAGGTGGCTGGATATCTATTCATCGTGACAAACAAGAACTTGATGAAGTGACAGGCAGAAGTGTGTGTGTGTGTGTGTGTGTGTGTGTGACTAAGTGTGATTCATTCCAGTGCATGCTGATGAGAATCTGGACATGTGGTCCAGTGATTAATTTCTGGATCATATATTGTGGCAGTCTATTTTCCAAGCACTTAAGGGGTAACCTTTGCATCCTAACACATTGTGTACAACATGTATTATGTGTTAAAATGGGTTTAATGTCTACTTCTACATGACCTTCAGTAAATAATGCAAGTATGTGGTGTAAACAGCAGCGGTTTACCTGTTCTCAGCGTTGGTGAGGTTGCCAGTACATTCATTCACCTCTAGAGGGCATTCGCAGGGGCACTCGCATTCATTCTGCTCCATTCTGAGGAAGATGAGATAACATTGATTACAGGTATTTGAACCTGTTTACAGGTCTTTTTAAAATGCATTTTGCCAGCGTGCTTCTACAAGTTGATAAAAACGGCATTTAGAAGATAAATTACTTTTTAATCAAATGAAAATCTTGATTCATCACTGTGATTATGACTAAAGCCTACTGGCATTTATTACATGTTAAAACTCCGGTATTACCAGATACATTTTATAAAAATATCACAGACACACGTCCTAAATGTAATCCATGTAAAGGTACTTTCTTTCAACGTCTTTTCATTGTGTTTGTGAGTGTGAAGAGATCCTGAAAATCTCAAATTATGAGAATTCATTAAGAAAATATATATTTATCGATATGTGTATTTTACAAGCTTAACAACTTACAGTGGTACAAGTATAGAGGGGTGGCTTAAAGAAATGGCAATGAATATGTCACTGAAGAAAATAACATATTAAAGGCAGATGTAAGGTTTTTGAAGATGCTTGGAAGCCTTTTATGGTATTTTTAGAAAAAGAAAAGAAAAAGTGTATACACTTGAAGAGATCATAGAATATATCTAGGGGACAAATGTTGGATGTGTTTTGTAATAAGAGGCCTTTATTTCATTTTATTGTAAAGTTTGGTGGGTTTTTTATGTGAGAGTATGTATTTGTGTTTATATGGGTTCTTGTGTATGTGTATGTGTAGGTATATATATATATATATATATATATATATATTAGAACCTGTTCACTCTTGCATGTGAAGAGTAGTTATGTTGAAAGTTTGTGGTTTTGTTACTTTGTTACTAGAATTAAAGCAATAAAGATAAATATTATATAGTATAATAAATAAATAAATACATTAACAAATAAATGGCACGGGGATTGTTTTTAAAGCACTTTACATATTTATTCAGCAAGGACGCAGTAAATTAATGAAAAATGACTTATCAAAATATCCTAAAAATACTTCTAGTAAAATACAGTACTACAGTAGTACAGTACAGTAGTATTTACTACAGTAGTAGTTCGCAGTAGAGTTGTAAATATTACCTGTGGCAGTTAAGACAGAGACGATCCACAGTACTGCACGCACAGAAGGCCAGTGAGTCACAGGTCTCATTCACAATACCAGCAAACGCATTGGTTCCTGGGATACGGGTGAGCCGGTACTTTGAGCAGTGACTGCCATGCACAAGGTTTGTCAGATCACCCTTAAAATGACAAACACACAAAAAGCCATTAACAACCATAAGAAGTATTTGGCTTTGTGCATATGATTTCTCATTAAAAACATATAATATAACAGAGCAGCTGGTTATACTAGAAAGCACATCTTGTTATAGCAGATACTAAAACAATTTCCACTAGGTGGCGTGCTAACATAACTAAATACGTCAGGCTGACTAAACTTGCATGGGACAAAAAAGACAGGACCGTCACTTTAAACCAAATTTACAGTAGCCTGATATTAAATAATTCAAAAGAGACTTCACTCACAACGATGCTGGTGTTGAACTTGTAGAAACGCTGCACGGTGCGATCACTGAAACTGTTGCACAGGTTCTTCTTCACAAAATTGGGGTGGTTTAGAATGTCATTGGCCACTAGAGGCTCCTAAAGTCAAGCAAATCAGGAGAAAACGATCAATTCAGTACTCAGACTGTTTTTCAGTTTCATGACCAATCTTTGATTATGATACAGCTGAAGAATAAAAAGTGTCCTTTTTCAAAGAACTAAAACATGCACATTTCATGGAGAAAGACTGATAAAGTTTGTCCCCAGACCCACAGTTCCTTACCTTGTGAGTAATATGCTGCTGTTCT
>JAUMHR010000050.1:9919949-9942569 GCA_032361145.1 Enteromius fasciolatus
ATTTCATGGAGAAAGACTGATAAAGTTTGTCCCCAGACCCACAGTTCCTTACCTTGTGAGTAATATGCTGCTGTTCTGCTGGAGCGTGTCCCTTCGGATCAATCAGGGTCGGATGGGCCACCAGATAGCCTCTGTCCTCCATGATAAAACACCTACACATACATAAGGACCAAGACAAACAGGATCAAGCACTCTAAACCTGTACAAAGATCCAAAACGACATTTAGAGGGGAAAGGTGGAAGGAAACAGTAGATGGCTTCCTGTATGTTCACAGGGTACCATCTGCGGTTCAGAACAGTTCAGGTTATTGTGTGGCACACTGAAGCATTCCACTTCACTAATCCTGTTTAATGACCATAGCACTGAAAACTCAAAGAACACCGAGGCCTCCACAGCATAGACAGATAAAGAGACAGAGAGAGCGTGAAGAGGGACAAAGAAACAGACAAATAGAGTAGAAATAGAGTTAAAAAGAAAGAAAAAGGCAGGCAAGAGAGGAATGAGAGGGAAGGATAAAAGAGATAGAAAAGAAGGGAGCGAGGGAAAAATGGGGGCACTGGCACCTAACATAACAGGATGTGTCTGGAATGCAGCCCTAATCAGCTTATCTCCCTTTGTGTCTTTCAGTCAGTCCTGAAAATCGTACTGCGTTTCTTCCCTGGCTTTTATATATTGCATCAGTATGGTTTATTTGCGCTGCTTGCAAAGGAAAGCATTACTATTTTTTTTTAGGGTTAAAAAATATTGAGCTACAGACATTAAATATAAAGAAAATTGCACAGCTTTTTCAGGAGAAGCCTCCCATTTCTTTTCTGAAAAATTACAGAATATAAATTATTTATACTATATAAACTTAGATGCGTTACAAAAAATAATCATTAAAAAAACAATACTATCATACTTGTAGTCACATCAATATATAATTCATATACAAGACCCCATCTGTCCTTAACAATATTAATTTTACCAAAATTAAGAGTATCTTTAAATAAATAAAAGTTTGATTACAATTTGTTTTTATCATTTCATTATTGAATTTAAAACAATTAGTGGAGATCTTGGATTTTTAGTCATTTTAAGGACTATTTTGCCTTATTAAAAAAAACAAAAACGTTATCTTGAACCCCGTTTCTGAGCCACTAGTCTGCTTTTAACTGCTTTTAAAATTTGAAATATGAAATTTCATTTTGATTTGTATTTTTTTACTAAACCCTGGCATGAAAGCCAACTGTGCTTAAAAGATAATGAAGTCATTTAAGATTTAGCATCATCAGATCAGAATTTTTGGTTTCCATAAATATGTTTCCAAGAGTTTAATTGTGTTATGCTCAAATATTTTAGTAGTGTATAAAACTGTGCACACTTCCTCAACTAGGCTTGTAACATCAGCCAAGTCCGTTCTCTGAATATCATAACTAACCGCCCTAGCGATAATAAAAACTTGACACTTGCCTAGTATCATTGCAGCAACTTTCACAGAGGCAAGCACCACCAAATTTATTTTATTTTTTGAAACTTCTCCCTTCTCTCTCTCTACATCCAGCCCTCCCTCACAGTTTCTTGATCCCACCTCAGATCGTTCTCATTCTATCTCCTCCTATCTTAAAAGAGGGAGCTTAGAAGCATGCAGAGAAGACTAAGTGAATGCCTCTTTTCCAACAGAAGCAAATCTGATTAGTTTCATTTGAAAGAGCTTTAAAGAGCCTCTGTGGGGCATCGATAGCTTCAGGCCCTACGCTGGACACCACAGCCGGCACACTGGGGTCTTGGCAGACACTAGAGAGTTTAAGAAGAAATGAGATGGGGGTTGGGTTTGGTGGGAAGGCCTTACCGGATTTTGTTGCCCTTGTCCTGGTTGCAGATGGGCAGAAGATCCAACAAAACTTTGTAGAAGTAGCGTAGAGTGAAATCAATTCCCATAACCGCTACTGTGTATCCAGAGGCCTTTTGAGAACTGGGGAAGGAGGCAGATAAGTGTGTTGAACAATATGAAGAATGAGGAGATCTACAGTATAATGGGTCACTGCAATAGAGCTTTAGATCAGATCGCACACTCCATAGTCACATTTCCTCCTCTTAAGAGAGAACTGATTGGAAAACGTGAAAGGAAAACACTCTTTATCTACTCTAGACATTCTGGAATGCTGCCAGTTTCAAACAGCTTCATCATATCTCTATACACACACACACACACACACACACACACATGCACGCACACGCGCACACTGTGCCAAGCACCAACCCGGCAGTGATAAGGCAGTTGTTTTTCATTTGCAACAGGTACTATTACGTACTACAAATGCTATGCTTTCTTCAACTAGACCGCAAATATATGAAAAAGTAAGTTATTTAAGAAAAAGTGACTAAATTATTTCTCAGATTCTGTTAAAGGGATAGTTAACGAAAACAAAAGAGTTTTATCTACTTTATTTACTTGATGTAAAACATTCTTAGTTTTGTGTTTCTTGTGACCAGAAAGTCACAAGGTTGAATTTACATGACTTTTATTTATGTACTAAGGTGTTTTTAACCCATTTTATTACACGGCTCTCTGGAATGCTTGATTCTGATTGGTCAGCTGAGACATTTGCAGGTTCGTTCTTTTCAAATAATAAACGCTCCAAAGTAATAACGCATAGCCGGTACTACTTGTATGTTTACAATCCCTCCGCGCCAACAAAGATAATCATTTGGCGTCATCTTGTGACAAACACTGGACAACATAAGGAGCAATTTAATACTTGTAAATAACTAAAATACATCCGTTATTATATATTCATATGTAGATGTTATAAATCGTCTTACTAATGTTTGAATGTTAGTCACGTGGTACTATATCGTTTGCGGAAGGATGAAAATGTTATAGAGCATTGGCATATTCATTGTAGGAAAAACTCTTTGAATGTGAGTACAAAGATTTAGTTGTAGTTGATCTATTAATTTAATTCTCTATATTCTCTCTCTCTCTTTACACACACACACATAACTGTTTCATTTATTTACCAAACATAACCTAATCTGAAGCAATATTCTTATTCATTTTCTATCAGCTGTGACCTAAATCTTCCTGCTTTTATATTTAATGCAACAGCATTTTTTTAAATCTTTATAGAGGGGATTTTCTCATTAACATATTAATAATTCATTTAAAATTCTTACATTTGATCTATAAATTAAATTATTATAATGTGATTATTATTATCTAGCCTATAGCGTACGTTTTTAAATGAAATCATTTACACTGAAAATACAACTGCATTAAATTATATTATGAGATTCTTAAAAAAATAAACAAACAAACAAGTAATGATAGAGGAAATTATACTTTTCAACGAAATTAAAACGCCAGCAGGTGCCACTAGTGAGCGTTTAATAAGTGAGTCATTGAGTTTAGATTAATTTAAATGATTCCTTCATAGGGCAGACATTAGATGTTTATGCATAGGTTAATGAAACTTTGACTAAACTGATTCGTTCTAAACACGGAATCATTCAGCGATGGATCGACTGAGATGTGCTGTTATATAAGTCCAAACTTTTAGACTTAAAGACCCCAATGTCTCCAACACAATATATTTAAAGGGTCCCCTCCTCACATACAGGATCTTTGTCTTTATTATAAAACAGCTTGTTTTAAAACAGAACAGAAACAGGGAATATACAGACACATATAAAAATATAAATATAAAGTTAGATGTCTAGATGTTTTCTTTAAATATTTGAATTAAGAGTTCAAATTAAATAAATAACAATATTAATTTATTACTTAAATCACTTATCTTGTTGGCTGAGATCCAATAGGTTAAAATATGAAATGTGACCCTTAAACAACTGACCTAGAGGCATGGATGGTGTGGCTAATAGTGACCACATAGCCCGCCCCTCCAACATCAAGGTAAGGTCCAGTAAAAGTGATGAGACCAGGATTGGCTACAGCATGCAGGTACCTAAAAGAAAAAAGGATCACTAATTAGACAACATTTTAAACAGAAATGTACAAATGAAAAGTAAAAATGTGGGATCAAAAGTTTGCTTTTTTATTTTTTTCCTATACATTTTTTGTTGTATTTAAAATATACCCTTTTTTGTGTTCAGCTGCATTTGAACACAAAATACCTTCTCGGGAATCTGACAGTCTGCTAAGCTTAGTCAACAGACTGTGGGATCTGTTGACCAGCATCCCACTAGGAGTTGAAGACCTCCGTCCTGAGGCTCAAATCTTACCATTGCCTCCTGGTGGGATCGAAGGCTTTGTCCATGAGAGAACCGGGGTAAATCCGCAGCACCCCATTGGGCGTTGCTATGTAACGCCTCACAATGTAGCAGTTGAGGCTGCTCATCTCCATAAGACTCATCCATTCATCTGTCACGTGACTGGTGGCCATCACCTCATTCCTCACAGAAGACTGGAAGACCAAAGGAGGGGGTGTTAAAGAATTCTACTAAGCAGAACATCATAAAGACTGGTGCGCTGCATTTGTCAAATCAAAAAGAAGAATTAAAGAGGAAAGGAAGACTGCCAACTAACAACTGCCAGTTAGGACTGAGAAAATAAGCATGTGACCACTAAATGTGAAAGATTGAGTCATTCCTAGGTTGGCTATGAGACGTGTTGCTGAGCTGGGCAGTGCTTGTGTGTACCTTCAGGCCTGGGTTGGCTATGAGCCGGGTGTTGTCACTCAGGTAAGCTGTGTAGTGCTCCACCATGCGCTTGGTCTCCGGCTGACTCAAGTGCTCATATGGAGAAGAGAAACTACCAGCAGACAACATCACTGTGGGACTCTCTGTGAGAAAAAAAAAAAAAAAAAAAAAAAGAGATGAATCAGTTATGCTGCTTAATTATAGCAGCCCGGAATCTTTATCAATCATCCCTTAACAACAGTAATATTCAATTGGCAAAGAAAAGTACTTTATTTACTTTTTCATTCATTTTATTATAAATGTGAAATTATCATTTAATTTAGGAAAGAACTGAAAATGTTTATCCAGCTAAGACACATTAAACTTATTCAAAGTGACAGTAAAGACTAATAAATAAATTCTATTATTAAACTTTCTATTCATCAAAGCAGCAAGAAAAAAAAAATGCATAGTTCCCAATATTAAGCAACTCAATGCAATATACTGTGTTTATATATATATATACATATTAACACATTTATTTCCCTTCAAGAATAATATGTAAAAAATGTATAATCATTAAATCATGCTAAATTACTTTAATAACAAAATAACTTCAGACATGCAGTCCTCCGCTAACATTTATTGGGGTTTTGTTGGTAAAAATTCACTTGTTGAGCAAGAATGCAAAGAAACTTTTGTAACCGTTCCATCTGAATTAGATATTGATTTATGAAAAAATATAACTATTAAAATAATGCCTTACTCCATTTTCAGAGAAACATGAGCTCTGCATGGTAACTCCTAACAACTTTGAGAATGGCATATACTATTTTACAGTTTATTTATTTAGTTATTTATTTTACAAGATGTTAAGAATATATTAATGTTTCATCTTCGCTTACCGACTGTAGCGAGTTGTTTAAAGTGAAGGCAGGAGCTGGGCTGCCCCAGTAGATCCAGGCGATGGTACAGGAGTTTGCTGCTAGGGGCTGTGTTCAGATTTTTCAGTTGCTTCACCGGGATCTCCGGCTGAACATAAACTATGCATAATATAAATGAGGTGTCCTGAACCTGCAAATCAGAGATCAAGATGAGTAGAATAAATAAAATAACCCTCAGCCTGCTCTAAGGCAATGCTCCACTGCAGACGAATAGCTTACCAGTTTCCAAGCGTAGCTGACATTGTAGGCATCTCGATTGGGATCACGTAGGCGGTTCATGTGCCAAGACAGAGAGGAGTTGACAGGCACAGCAATGACCTGACTCCCCAGAGGCAGACTAACAAGAAACACACAACATGAGAGTGGATACCGCGTGAGTAACACATTAAACTCAAGCAACTGCAGATAACCAGGTCTTTTTGAAATCCCAATCACCTGAGGATATTTTGACGCACAGCAGCAAACCCTGGGATGTTCTCATAGTGGATGATGTCTGTGTGGAGGGGAGCTTCAGTCATCAGGTAAGGACGGGTGAGTGACGGATGCATGAGGGTGTAGCCTGAAAGATATTAAACATTAAAATAATATTATTTTAACATTATTTTTTACATTTAAGATAATTTTTAATGTAACATTATGTTTAATAATACATTTCATATAAAACATGAAAAAAAAATTAATAAACATTCATTTAAAAAAAAAAAAGTGGAAAAAAATACTACACTAAAGAATTACTAAATAACTATTAAATAATTACATTGAATGATGAACTTTTCTGGCTGCTGGGCCTTTATGTAAATGTCTGATTTGTATATAAAATGCATAGTATTTCCTGTTTCCTGGTTCAATATAGTTTTTAACATACGGTACATTGTGACAGCCTTAACACTACTGAGTAACATGCAAAAGCTGTGGCTTTTTCCCTTAGAAAGGAACAGTGCTCTCTCGTCTCTACTGAACAGCTGGAGACAGCAGGTGCCACTTCATTATCACAGTCATTAGGACAGACTCTCAGGAACAGATAATCACACTCATTTTATTGCATGTAATACAACACAACCTTTTAGTGCAAAGTGGCAATTTCTGGTGGGCTTATCGAATTGTTTTAATATGTATTAAGTGGAGGCTAACAGCTTTGTAAATTTGAGATACTTCACCTTGCTGGGGGAAGTCATGGAAAAACAAAAAAAAATGCTATTTAGAGCAGGATGAAGAGAGTTTAAATCAAAGCTTGTCAAAATAAGGCAAACGGTGCTTAATTTCATTCTTTGGGGTACAGTGTTTGCATGAGCAGACTACTGCTATTTTTTAACATAGAAAAAAACACTAAAAATGATGTGAGCCATGGCTCTGAATCTGAGCCGCCCAGTATGAGACAGCTGATTCCCCTAATGGACTGTTAAAGGTTAATGGCCTTTAGTTCAGAGTTTCGTGTCAGTGAAGATCAGACCTCAAATATATGGTGAAATTAGAAAAACTGGCTCATTTTGGCTAATGGAACCAGGTTGATCTCAACAAAAACAATCATCAGCGCAATGCATGTTTCTACCTTTATTGTCTATGAGGAATGTATATGAGGCCAGGGAGTCCTGGTAGTAGGTGACGTCCTCTAGTATGTAAGCAAGATTCACGTCCACTCCAACTACACCCAGCAACAAGTTCCCAAAGTAGCATGGTCGGCTGACAGTCATGATGAATCCTAAAAACGGAAAAGAAGTTCCTTTCAAACTGTCCCCTTATTAATAAGTCACACAGCAATGTAAACAGTTATTAATGAAGAAATATTAAAAGCGAGGTAGAAGCCATTGCCAAAAGCTCAACGATACTCTTAAAATAACAATTGACCATTTTCAGTTTCAAGTAGATTATTTCCTTCAGGTGTCATGTGCATCACAGCCTAATGAGGTTCTATCAAAATGAAGAAAATTAGATACGAGACATTTTTATGAAGCTATAAAAATCAAGGTAAATATCACTTGTGAGCAGATTTGTAGCTATAATTTCATCAGAACAACTTCCTGTCTAGCAGCCCCATAAGATCAGACTCCGCATTTGTGATTTTTGGCTTCACGTACGGTTTAAGTTTACAATAAATAGCACCATAGAAACTTTCTGGTGCAGAGCCACTTCTTCTGAGGTCTTCTGAGTGCTTACGGTTTGTCAGAGGGAATGTTAATGTGCCAGACTAGAGTTTGATGCCAAGTTCAAGGTCTTAACTTACCGTCTCCCATCTGGTCCGCATAAGGCAAGCTGAAGGAGGCCACGTCGATCATTCGATTGGGGAGGTTGATGTAGAAGCGGCCCACGGTGGTCTCCAGGTTACTGAGCTGGTTTAAAACCATCATACTGCCCTTCACGACAGGCAGGGCGGAACGATTCGGAACGCCATACTTAACCGAGTTCTGCTCGGCCAGGTCTCGCAAGAAGGCCAGCTCCTTGAGTCCCGTTACTCCTTCTGCGGACGATGGTTTAAAAAAAAAGAAATTAAAATGGACATTTTTACTCAATATTTATGTCCTATGCGTCTCTTGTGTACTCACTGGGGTTTGGAACAAAGCTAGGATTAACCAATTTATCTTCATTTTCAAAGATATAGCGGGTTTTTTGTAAAGGGTTTGCTTCTTTGGCCCATCTAAACTGCAGCACAGTAATAGAAAGCCATTCATATCCCACACGGATTACTGAACCGCAGAGCTAAAAAATCATAATTAATCTATTTCCATCATGAAATGGTGGTTTTGGACCTTTAACAGAAAGAATAGGAGATTTTTTTGTTAGTCTGTCATTCACTTTTGGAGGAACATACAGTTCTGTTGAACTGTTATTGGACTGGACATAAATTTCAACACTCCGGTCCATTAATCTGACACTGTGACAGGTTTTAATGTGCGAGTATAATACAACTTGTCATAAATGAACCAGACTTCAAATAAACAAGGAAATATGAGTAATTCCCTGTGTGTGTGTCCTTCAGAGCCTCACAATACCTAGTCAAAGTAGCGTAACCTGCACTGCCAAGCTAATATATCTCTGAGTTATCTAATGCATGAAAAAAGGCCTTTCTCAGTCTTTCATGTCACTGAGTGGGCTTTGATGTATTGTGGCGTTTCTCTTTCTTCTTTTCGATGATCTGCATTTTAATTTTCATGATGCTAAACTAATGTATGCTAATAGCAGGCTAATACACGTGGAGAGAGGAACAGCTGAGGAGAGCAATATAATGGAGAGCGCTTTCTTACGCGTAAACGTGCGCACACAAAGACCAGAAGAAAGATGAAGGGGCGAACAGCTGAGCATGTTTTGAAAAAGCACAAACATGCACACAGGTGTTCACCGTGAGCCCTCGTGGCGAGAGTTTATATAAAAAAAACAGCTCTCCTTGGCTGAATCTCACCGTTCATGAGAGCATAGGTGAGGATCATGACAGAGTTGTTGAGGTGGCGGTTCTCCTCTTTGACCACGCTCAGGGTTGCTCTCTTTTCGTGCTCGGATGAGTCTCGGGAGGTGACGCCTGATGACAGGTAGATTATCACCATGTCGGTGTCTGTGAGGGAAGATGATCAATAATCAATCACACAGAATATAATAACCGACCTCAAGGCAACTTGAGAACATACACATCAATATTAGGTGTATAATATTCTAGTATCTATTTCTCAGGAAATAATTATTCATAGGCACATATTTTTAAGTCTGCTTATTTATATAAATAATTAAAATTATAAAAGCTGATTGGCACGTTTTCTCCTTAAGGACTAATACTTAAATATAATAATAATAATAACCAAATTAAAAAAAACAATATTCCATAAGAAAACAATAAAATGAGTAATTACTTTTTGGTAAATTGCACATATTTCTTTGACCAATAAATATTGTAATATATAAATCAATTAGAAAATGTATACATTTTATTTTTTTACCATTTAAAAATTTGATTTGGTAAACATTTGTTTGGTAACAGTTCAGCATTTCAGTTCAAATCTGTGTTCATCATAGTTGACTAGTGCAAGTGGTATTTTATTATGTGCATTAAAAAAAGCATAATCATACAGATGTTACTAAGTAAATTAAATGTGCATGTAACCAAAGTTAAAATGCATGAAAATAATTGCAGATTCTAAAATTGGTTGTTTATAATGTGTTAATGTATAATACTAAGTCTTATAATATATAATAACTATTGTTACAATTATTCATGAGACCGTACAATGCCTTATAAGTTGCATTACATTAAAAATTATTTTAGAAAGCATTTTACATAAAGGCTTAAGAAAAGTATAACGTTGTAAAATACAATATATAAAATCTCTTTCAGAGAAAACATTTGTTTTTTACTTGTCACAACCGTTGTGAATGTATTATATATATATATTGCATGTATTTATATTTTTTTAACAAACGTTACAGAACACTTATGTCAACATTAAACAAAAAATACATAAATATAAAAAATGAAACGGTGTTAGTAAATCTAATGTCCATAAGCTTTGACCCTTACTAGTCGGCTGTCTGGTGACTTCGCTAGTGTTCCTCAACAACTGAAAGGCTTTCTGGAAGCCCAGTGCATGCTGGGTAGAGCTGTCAGACGCTTTAACGTTGTTGATGAAGGTGCTCATCTTCCTCTTAGTCTCGCTGGTAGCAGGTGAAAGGAAGCTCTTGTAGCACTGATCCAAAGAGCAGGAACGAACAGTATCTGCTATTGTCAACACCGAGATCTGAGGAGAAAAAAAAAGGACACTGAGTGTCAAAAGAGCAAATGCAATCAGTGGAGGGTGTATGACGATGATGAACGCCTCCTTACTTTATCGTGCTCATCGATGGAGTTGAGGATGATTAGCGCAGCGTCGCGGGCGATCTGGAGTTGGGTCTCCGTGACGGAGGCTCCGTGGTCTATGATCACTACAATATGTTTCGACTGCGGCCTTACTGCTGAAACATACACAGGCCTGCCAACACAGAGAAAAAAAGATTTACGGTCTACTTATTCGCAGAATGCAAGAACCCTGCGCAACGACTTTTCCTGGACTCTGACGACAAGAAGCCAAGTGCAGTCCTGGCGTGAGTCCCACTCTCTTCACTACACTGTTTTTGCAAGAGATCCTGCACTCTATTGTGTTGTTTTTGGAAACCCTTTTCAACTCCAACACTAAGAAAAGGCTACCCATATTGCCTAAACCTCGTATATAAATCCTATAAGTGGTCGAAAACCTGTGAGTACCCGATTTGTTGTGCAATCTCCAGCAGGATGAGAGGGATTGTGGAAACGGCAGCAGAAACGAGCCCATCTTTCAGCAGAGGCACACACTGCCCACAACACTGGGTGGCAGATTCCAGTGGGGTTTAGTAGGGGCGACCCTGCATTCCAGTCAAGGGCATGGGGCCTATTGTAACTACATTAAACAGACCTAAAAGGCCTCTCTACAATGTAATTTACACTCAGCCACACAAGACGCGAAATTCCAAGTGTGAGACATTCACTTACAAATCACAGTTTTTATGCAAAAAGAGAAAATAACCCTTAGTTGGGGTCTCTAGCTAAAAAAGAAAACAAAAGAAACAAATCGTTAACTGAAATATACTATATTTTTAATTTGGCTAGACTTTCTAATAAAAACAGCTTTAAAAATGCAGTTCTGACATGTATTTGGATGGTGTGCATGAATGTGTTTGAGGTTAAGAAGCTAGAAAGTCTATTTACCAAGCATGCCCTAAACACAGTGATAACTATGGGATTCAATACCTTGCTGTAGGGTATATTAGTGTTCAAGAGTAAAACCTTGGGTATGTGTGCGTGTGTGATAGAGAGAGAGAGATAGAGAGAGAGAAAGCTCTTTGTACCTGCTCCTGTGCTCGTACGTGCCCTTGCAGTGAAACTTGTGAGCAGGAAACACAGTGAAAATACCCTCCTCGGAGCTGAAGTACTGCCACTTGATCCCTGGATTGGACTTCAGGTTGTCTGCCAGCACTAAAGTCAAAGAGAAAGCAAGAATAGTTTGAAAAGTTTTATATCTTATGTATTACTCTATGGCCTAAAGATAAAAACCAAAACAAATAAGATAAAAATAAAACTTTTATATATATTGTTTTACTCCATGGGCTCTACTCAAAATAAAAAAATGATATATTTTTTTATTACTCCATGGCCTCTTCTTAAAAGCAAACTAAAGTAAAATAAAGCAAAACATTAATAAAAAATATATAATAAATGAATGCATACAAGACCAAACATATAATATAGGTAAACAAACAAGTCAGTAAAAAAAAAAAAAAAACAGCAACACTTTTTTTTGTTTTAATTTTCTGAGATGACAAACTATAACCTTGTTATTCACTATATGTCAATCACAATCACTACTTGTCAAGACATACACCATTATTGAATTCTAAAGCAGTCTTTTGTAGAAACATTAGATCGAAATGTCACAAACTCCCAAAGACAATTACCCAGAACTAATTTAATATGCCGTGCAGCATGGATCTATATGAATGGTGTGTGCACTTGAAGCAGGCAGCTGTAGGTTTCGTGTCAGTTGAACAGCCCCAGCTGTGTGACGGCCGGAGCCCAGACAAGCTGATCCTTTCCAAACACTCGAGAAGCACAGCGATCACCACTCTGCTGCCATCAATTCAAGCGTTTATTTACTTAACAGGAGCCGGGAAGTGAAGGAAAGTGGGGAGAAGAACAAGAAAAGAAGGAATACATCTGAAAGAGAGGCGGTGGAGGTATTCAAGAGACTTATAATATGTCTGATCCTTTTCAGGATGTACTTCAGTAATGTTACTTAGATCTTTTACACCAAAAATTAAAAAATATATATATTTTTTAAATCACATAAAAAGGGTGAATGTGGGCTATGAGAGGTTACTCGGGTCAAATAAATAAACTGTAATTTACCCAAACCACTTAAACATGTCGACATCTTTAAGTGGTTCAAAATGTTAACTAAAACAATAAAAGCCCAATATTATGTAATAAAATATACAAATAATGAAAGAAGTAGAGTTTTAGAGTAAACACTAGCGTTAGCCTTTCCTAATTAATTATGACCTTTCTTAGTTATGATTAAAATAAACATAATTCATCAAACTGCTATGGAGACCTGCAGAAGGAGAAAAATTGATGCTAAGCACGAACAGACGTCCCAACCACAAATGAGCCATCAATCCATGCCCAAAGTATAAACAGGAACCTTAAAGCATGTTGACAGCTTTAAAAAATCATACACATGTGCCGCCCCAGAGAGCTTAATCCCCCATCCAGTGTTTAGAGTAGCTGGGAAGCAGAGACATGACGTGACACCCCTTCATTTCCTCTATCCCTTCATTCCACTTGAAATCTTCACCGACTGTTATTTCTTTTCGCTTACGGTGCTGTCAATTTCAGGGTTATTTTTAGCTCTAAACACTGTTGCGTTTGCCTCTTTCTTATTTAAACTCTCTCTCATCCAGCCAATGGGAATAGTTGTGCAGTTCAATACTTTTTAGGTACCGACCCAATTGCCTTGATACAATTAGTATCGGCGTTCGGTACCCAGCTTCAATACCTAAAGGGGTTAATCTCATCAACGTCAGTGAGCCAATAAGACTGCAGCACTAGCCAGTGCGTTTGACCAGATGTGTGTAAAAAAGCCTTATATTATTTATATCATTTAGGTGACTGCACAGCATTTCTGTCTCTACACTAACTTGAGCTTTCTGTATCGGGCACGACGCAGTTCTGCCACACACACACACACACACACACACACTGTGAGCACACTCCCGTTTTCAACAGTACTTGTCAATATTTAACTGCAAAAAAAGATGAATTCTGCGTGTCTCTGTATTAATGTATGGTGCAGACTAGCACACTGACCTGCGCGTGACGCTTCTGGTGATATTAACATCTAGCGTCTCACTAAGTGAGGACATAAATACAGTAAGCTACATGGATAACATCTCTAAAACTATCATCATATCATGTACACACAGAACTGCAAAGGTATTCTTGGCAAGCCATCAAAATAAAAGTTCGGATTGCACATGGCAGCAGAAATATATTACTATCGTTCAGTAGAATGTATATAATAGGCTACTACAAAAATGATTAAGACAGTATTTCTTCAGTATTTTTAACTGTAATATAAAATCCCCTTTATTTTCCAACAATAAAATGAAATAATAATTCATTAAAAGACAAATGTTTCATGCCTTAAAAAATGTAGATATACAGAATTTTCAGAGGGAAAAACATGATGAGGCTATTGTAAGAATAAATAATAATGCACTAGTGTAAAGGTAGCATAACGTGTGTAAACTGAAAACTATTTATTAGCTTTATTAAAACTAATTTGCACTGATTCATTGTGTTGGATATATATTTTTCTGTGCAGTGGCTCAGGAGATGAAGGTTTGAGTCTGTATAAATGTCAACAAGCTGAAAAAAACTGATTTAATAAAATTGGTATCGAAAAATGTAAACCGGTAGCGAACTCAAGGTATCGGTACCACTATCAACATTTTGTTAAATGATACCCAGCCCTATTTCACAGTGACACTGATAAATCAAAAGTTGTGTCTAAAGGCTGTGAGCCTAAATACTACGTCACAAATAATAAAAAAGAAATAGATTTTTAAAAAGTGCACATTTTCGCATTTTCTCACAATTTTGAAGCTAAAACTGACAGAATCAGGTCAGTGGAGGAGCTTGTTCCAATCAGCCATGAAATTTGATCCTCAACCTGACAGAAAAGTAGTGTTTTTTGTGATATCTACCATTATTGTGATAAGTCTTTTTCTTAAGCAATTACTGCTATGCTACTGCTCGACTAATCTATTTAGCTTCCAAATTGATGGCTAACTTTGAAACCCAAATTTTAATGAATAAACTGTTTAAAAGAGACAGCGCCAGTAGCCTCGTGGGTAGTATTTCAACATTCATCGAGTTCTAGTTCACAGACCTTTCCCGATCCCTTGACCCTATCTCTCTACCACTTCACTTCCTGTCAGCGATGATCTTATCAAATTAATGGCAAAAACACCAAAACAAAAAATAAAACCTTTAAAAGGTTTAAAAGAACAACATTTACTTACAATAGAGATGTTTTATAACATTACTGTTTAACAGATCTTTGCTAAAAGAATGGATTACTTTAAAAAAGCAGCACACATCTAGGTATACTCTCCAAAATTCACAGCAAAGTCTGACATGGAAGAGAAATAGTTGTTAAATAAACTTTTTTTTGGTTTCTTTTTGCACAAAAAGTATTCTCAGTTTAATAATACAGTTGAACCCCTGATTATTTCAACGATGTCCTCACTACCTTTCAATGCCTTGAATGTGATAGTTGCATTGCGGTCTATTCAGGATCAGAAAGCTCTTGAATTTCATTAAAAAAAAACTTAATTTGTGTTCTAAAGATGAATAAAGCTCTTACGGGTTTGGAACAACACAAGGGTAACTAATGACAGAATTTTCATTTTCAGTGCTTATAAAGTTGGGACGCAGTCTTATGACAGTTGAGGAAACTCTGAGAAATAAACAGCCAGAGATGTGAAGAGGAGTAAAGGGTGAAACAAAGGACACCAAAGGGGGGTATGTTGGGAAATAGGAACCAACCCTACAAACTAAATCAAAGACATCACATCACACTCAAACACAACATTATCTCTCTCTCTCTCTCTCTCTCTCAGCAGTCTATACTCAAGGTTTTTCCTCCCTCTTAATTGTCTCTTTTCCCCCTCTTCCCCCCTCCCTCCTCTTTTCATCAATGTTTAGACTAACTGGGATCAAATATGACTGATGACTGCCTGCATGGTTAGCAGGGTCAGTATTCAGTGACAAATGGAAGGAGACTGGTAACATGAACTCCTGATGACTGCCTTACAAAAATAAGCATCTGTATGAAGATGAATTGAGACAATCTGTTCTGGATGGAGAGTGAGCGTGTGAGGCCAGACGAAGGGAGAGTCTGAACCATGGAGCCTAAATAAATTGCTGTTAGTCTAATGAATCTGTTGGGCACACTTTAGTTTAAGGACCAATTCTCATTATTCTCAATCTGTTACGTTTGCATCAGTAAATTCCTAATGTGCTTCTTATATAAGGTAGTTAAGTTTAGGTATGGGTAGCATTGAGAATAAGTAGTTATAAACAGCCAATACACTATTAATATGCATGCTTATAAGTAACTACTATGCTAAAGTTGTCATAAAGAAATGTATAACAGGAGACCTGTGTAATCCAAATCACATATAATCGGATTATTTTAAAGAACTTATTGAAAGAAATCAAGTCCATCACATAGGTTACTGAATTTGCTGACTTGGTATTCTTTTATCTTGTATGTAATCTACTATAAGTGGCTTGAAAGGCTTTCCCTCTGTAAAAACAATGATGTATTTGATATGAAGAGGACCTGTTGACACTGGCGCAGTGTATAAAGTGATAAAAACATACACTTCCTGATTAGCGAGGTAGAGCACATGTAAAGGGGAAAGGAGCACAGAGGTACAAAGCTGTGGTCACTTAAAAGGGAAAGGAATAAAAACAGAGAGATGAGAGGAGAGAAAATAAAGTATTTCCAAGCGCAAATGAGCAAGGTCACGTATTCAACAGCCTTGTTCATTTTTTGTCTCACTCTAAAGGCCAAAAAATCTTTGAAGATTTGACGTCAGAAAAGCAATATTGTTCTTTGCAAATGGTTGCTATGGCAGCAGCTGGATAAGTGAAAATTGGCTTTGGTTTTTGAAGCTTAGACACTGTGTGTGTGTGTGTGTGTGTTTTATACAAACCAGAGTTGAGGTCTCGTCCTGGGTTGAAAGCTCGACTATTGACGGTAGGGGAGAGACGATCACAGCTGATGGTCTTCGAAACATTGGTGTTAAAATTACCATCAAATCTGAAATCAGAGAGAAGACAAAACATCTTTTAACCAGTGATAATTAGAAAGTGACACTGAAGAAAACACAGTTTAGCTGTGAAGTGTTCAGTTTGTTCAAGGCCTCGGTCATGAAGAAAAATGAGGCTGAAGTGTTTCTTATTCTATAATAACAGCTTTTACAGTTGTGTGGTAAAACCCCCTGAGGAAGACTGCGTCGATATCTATTTCTACCAGCTGCACAGCTCTTGTGCTGAAGATGAAAGAGAAAGATGGAGGGATGCAGGCTGAGGGGAGAGAAGGATGACGAAGAGCAGATGGGAGAACCCTTTTGATTTTATTCACAGCATCCAACACTTTTAGACAGGCATGAAGAGGCACATTTATTTATAAAACATAAATATAAGGAACTGCTAAAAAAATAAATAAAAACTGCACTGCTAAGATTCTTATAAATATTTAGTGAAAAAAATATTATTCAGCAAAGAGTGGTTTTTAAAAATATATATTTCTCTTTCAAACTCACAATTCATCGTAAAATCCCGAGAAAAAAAAAATGCATTTCCACGAAAATATTAAGCAGACAGTATTTTCAGTATTTGTTCAAACATTTTTTATTGAGCACTACATATTAAGATGAATAAAAATGCTTTCTGAAGGATCATGTGACGCTGATAACTGGAGTTATTATATTTAGATTTTACCATCACAATAATATTTTTAAATATATATTAAAAATGCAAGTTGTCATTTAAAATTATAACCCTCCACAATATTACTTTTGTAATGTATTTTTGCACAAATAAATTATTTGGTGAGCAAGAAAGAAAAATGCATAGGCTTACATTTAAAAACAAATCTCACTATTACATTTAACAATGAAATCTCATATTTGAACATTATAATTTAGTATTTTAGTCTTCATAAAACTAACTTAAACCTGACCAGTAATGCTTCAGTTATTAATCCAAAAATGCAATGCATAAAAAACACTCTGACTGGCAAAAAAAACATGTTTATCCACGCTGCAAATAGATAAGCAGTAATGCAGTCTGGCTTGCTTTATCTTGCATTGTTTCGTTCATGGTTTGAAAGTGAGGACATCATTCAACCGCTAAAGAGCGGAAGAAAAAAATAACCCTTAGTATGTGTATAATATATATATATATGTTCTGTTTGGTTTGGCTGATAATAAGCCAAAGTAATGTGCAATCTATGCAGAGTTGATTAGTAGCCATTCAGGAACTCATCTAGATTTATAATTAACAATCATGAGTCTTGTCTATTCATAATGTGCTGCAAACAAATAATATTTCATAGCCGCCCATGCTGCTGTTTCAGGTCTCTGCCTGCTCTAATCGAGCACTGATCTAACCAGTGTCTCCAGAGATCTCGCTTTCATCTCCCTTATGACTCTCCAAAAACACTGCTTCACACACAAACACACACTATCTCTGTAACAAGCTTTAGCCATCATTTCCTCATCTGCCAACCGACCCTATTCCTACAGAAGAGACTGCATCTATCTTCCTGCTCTTCGCTGCTCTCCCCTAAACTGATTGTATTTGTCCTTTGCCACATGAACTAGGAACGTTCTTTTCCTTCACCCATTACTAAACTAGTGTCTTTCTCACCATCGGGTTCATTTCTCTCTCCCTATTATCGTCGTCTCACAGCGCCGGAGCGGGGCTGCGGTTTGATTGACGGCTGCTGTGATGTGCAAATCGCTTTGAACTTCAGACATTTAATTCCCATCAGGCCCTAGTCATTAGAATTCTCCTTCAACACACTTTACATGTGGTGGCAAAGCAAATGTGCTAGATAAAAAATAAATTTGCAAGCTGCTTTGAATTTTACATCAGAAAAAAGACGGGAGAGCAAGTGAGCAAACGGGAAACGGGGGGAAAGAATGAGCAAGAAAATATATATTGAATAAAAGCTTGAGACTTATAGAGACTTGTTTGATTTCGGTTCAGTATGCAAATTAGGGCCTCTGCAAAAAAACATTCAGAAAGAATGAGGAGGGGGGGAAAAACTGAATGGAAAAACAAGCCCTCGGGTATTGTTCAGCTTGCATGGTGTAAAAAACACATCTGACTGAAAATAACCAAGAACTTGAAACACATCTGCTGTTCACTTTTAATTGCATATTTCAATTTCAAAGCGTACGGTTTCAGTCCACATCATAAATTATTCTATAATTGTGGCCAATTGTCATGATCTCAACCATTAAAATAAAAAATTCCAATCAAATGTTCATTTGATTCGGTTGAAAATTAATTAAATACACTGTAAAAAATTTACCATGATTTTAACAGTAAAAACTGAAAATGCTATGGTAAAAACCTGTTAAATGGTTAATCTTAAATTTCTGTAAAATTTACAGGGAAAGCAGTAAACCGACATTCCCAGAATTCCCTGCATTGAATTTAAAATTTTGTTTGAATTTGATGTTTTTTTCTTATCAGTTATGTTTATTAGGGTTGTATGTTACATGTATCACCTGCATTTGGTGCTCATCAGTGTATTTTCAAAGGTACAAAACAGATTTAAGTGCTTTAGTAGGTTGGTATATTAACATTATATCATTTAATGAAATTACAGTACTTAACTGTAAATTTAACTTAAAACCGTAAAACCTTAAATGCACTTTACTGTATTTTGTACGGTCAAATTCCGGCAACAACAGCTGTCATTTTTTACTGTAAATTTTATGGTAATTACAGTGTAATTATGATGAACAATGTCACTTACATCAGAAACACACATTTAAATTCTATCTTTTTTATAAAGTATGTGCATTTCAGCAGACAAAAAAATAAAATTAAACAAAGAAAATCAAGAAATAAATATTGGATTTTAAACACATGATGCAGAATACCAACTTACTATATTGAAAACACAATAACAATACATTAATTAACAGAAAAATCTCTTTTTTGACTAACATTATTTTTGTTTGTTATATTTTATAATGAAGAATGATCAGGAATGAAAACTTGGCCAAAAAAATAACTGACTAAGCTGATATATTGGTTTCTCAGCAGAAGAAAAATAAAACTCTCAGTGTTAGACACCGAAAGCAGTATTTTGTGCCCGAAGTAAAATGGCAAATGTACAATACATAATATATCAGATGACAATTAAATCTACAATCAGGCATTACAACACAATATTTCTAAATTAATGTCTAATCTGTGTCAATACACAGTCATTAGCCTAATATCTCTTATTAACACAGTCTGTGAGCAGCAAACGCTTTTAGCCTCTTAATAATAACTAAACAAAGTGCCGTCCTCATGTACCGAGATGAACCCCTCATTTAGTGGCACTTTATGTTTGACGGTGACAAGAAAAGATCCCTGCGATTTTATTCCACAGCTAATAGAGTGCTGGCAGATCGGTGACGTCTTGCCACGCGACAGAGATAAGATTCACGTACCACTGCGGTATCAGCTCTGTCTGTCACACACACACACACACTCTCTCACTGCGTCTATCAGAGCGGGCTTCATTAGCACAGCGGTCTCCGAGAGTTAAGAGGGAGGCTCAAGGGGGATTATGGGAAAAGAGGTTCCCTATTTCACCCTGCATGGACTCGGGAAAGCATGCAGTCCGGCAGAGCAGCATTTAAGACCCCTTTATGGTGACTTAAGCCCCTCTTCTTGCTCCCTTTCTGCATCCCCCTCTCTCTCTCTCTCACACAGTAACGCTGTCTTTATTAGCTCAGGCTCAGAGCCTGTCCAAACGGTCTGGCTCCAAAAGGATTGGGAGATACAGACCGGATTAACAGTTAACAGGGAATGAGAAAAAGAGTGAAAGAGGGAGGAAAGGAAATGAGAGTTTGTTTGTTGGGGAAGAAACCCTAATCAAGTAATGTTAGCACTGACAAAAGAAACATCTGAGTGAAAAAAAATTATAATAGGAATGTGATCATCTAAATTCATTGGCATAAAACATTATATATTAATGAATATCTCAAATGTTTTCTCCTACTACCTGAAAATCTGAATCTACTTACCTAACAGTTACTATTTGCAATGTAAACCTTTCCAAATCTTTTAATTCTTTTAAATTTAACAAACACTGGAAACATCAAACATCGCCCTGTGTTAAAATATTTTAAATCAAACTGTATATACATAAATACATTGTAAATCTGGATGAAAACTAATGTTAACTAATGAGCCTTATTGTAAAGTGTTACCAAAATATTGTATCTAAATTATATGTACATTTATTGCAAATCTCATACATATAGACATATTTTAAATGTTTTGAAAGGAACTTCCCTTCACCAAGGCTGCATTTATTTGATCAAAATAACAGCAAAACAGTAACACTGTGAAACAATATTACAATGTAAAGTACTGTTTTCTATTTTAATATATTTTAACATTTAAATTATCCATTTAAAAGATGAACATATCCGCAGCCATTACTCTAGTCTTCAGTGTCACATCATCCTTCATAAATTATTATTACATGCTGATGTGGTGCTTATTTTTATTAATTTTGCCTTTTTTTAACCAATGATACATCTAGTTCAGGATGCAAAGAAAGAAATTAGGAAATTAAAATATCCTTAAAACGCTGAAAATGATACCGTTTCGTAACCATACATGTGCGTCATGATATTTAGATGGCACTTAAAGTGCTTCAAAGAATATTATGGCATTAACATGGTCCAAAAAAAACATGGTATTTGCTTAGTACCAGTGATAACGGTTGTAGCCTTATCGCATGTGCATGTGGAGACTGTAGACTCCACATGCACACACTTCAACATCATTAGTTTTGCAGACCATCCTTTGGGCAATGCACAAATGTAGCTTAACACTCCACCGACACTTAAATCCCCCTAAGCAGAGAGAGAGAGAGAGAGCAGTCGATCACATGAGTCCTGAGTAAGGGGCTATTTCTAGACTGTTTCATCGCTGGTTAAGTGTAGCAGAAGGCAGTGGGGGTGAGTGTTAATTAAAGCATTCTCCTGTGCCAGAGGTCAGCGCTCATGGGAGAGCAGACACCGCTGGGATGTATGATGGGGATGTGACATCGATACGGTGTGAAACATTTGATCTTTCGGCCATGACTGGGCTCTATGAGGGCAGCTGAACTGAGGTCTGATAGAGGACACAATGTCGGAGTAGATGTCATATGGAAGCTTTAAATCTCTAGAAACCTTGTCTGAAAATAACATTTTCATCTATTCAGTCCGTTATTACATTAAATCACAGCATAAGCATTTTTGTGATTCCTTGAAGTGTAGAAGCCTTTATCTCACAATTCTCAGAACTGTAAATAAACTCAAATGGAGAGCTATACATTTTAAATTGAAATATGTCGACTCAGATCTGTGAGATAAAGAGTTGGAATTATTCAATTTCAAACTTGAATTCACAAGAAGAATGTCATCTTGCAATTTTGACATTTTTACATTTTAGTGCTGTCAAGCAATTAATCACATTCAAAATAAAAGTTTTTGTTTAAATAATATATGCATCTATTACTATCAATATTTATTATGTATATATATATATATATATACACACACAAATACATATATACATATACATATGTGACCCTGGACAACAAAACCAGTCATAAGTGTTAATTTTCTGAAATTGAGCTTTATAGATGATCTGAAAGCTGAATAAATAAGCTTCCCACTGATATATGTTTTTTAGGATATAGATTTGTTAGGATACGGCAATATTTGACCGAAATACAACTATATAAAATCTGGAATCTAAGGGTAGAGAAAAATCTAAATGCTGAGAAAATCACTTTTAAAGTTGTTGAAATGATGATCTTAGCAATACATATTACTAATAAAAACTTACGTTTTTATATGTTTACAGTAAGAAATTTACTAAATATCTTTTACTTACTATCCTAAGGACTTTTGACAAAAATGAAAAATAAATAATTTTGACCCATACAATGTATTTTTGGCTATTACTACAAATATACCCCAATGACTTAAGACCCTGGTCTAGGGTCACATATATAGTATACATTTAGAAAAAATTTAAATGTGTATTTTTATATTCATATAATATATATATATATATATAAAAATGGTGTGTGTATTAATAAATTCATATATAATAATATTAATAGAAACCTTTGTTTTGGATGTAATTAATGAGGTTTTTTTCAAACCAAGTCAAAATTACAGTAAAACCAAAAA